>OZ014459.1:7995100-8037152 GCA_963966035.1 Acleris laterana | reverse complement strand
CATCTCGTTCGTCACGATCACCTTCCAAACAATAGCCGCAGCTGACCACACTGAGCAAACACCGAGCGTCCCAGTGGCGCCTTCATTACTATTATTGTGTTTTCTAATTAACTTAAGAATTTCCTTGCAATCAGACGATACGTTTTTGTAGCGCAAGTAAAAACACTATTTATGGGATACGTAACAAACTTTAATAACAAATACCCTTTGAGTAGTCAGCTTAACGGGAAAAGGTGGCCACTTTTTTCCGTAAGTTGTGTTTTCATTTGTAGTACAAAAACCTACGGACCAATTTCAAGAAAATACTTTAGTTTATTAGAAAACACAATAAAAGTAATCCACTGTACATCCAGCGTACGCTCGGCGTAGTCTTAAGCGAATTGTGAGGATAAAATCAGCCCCATTAAACCAGTTTAACGATTTTTGAATATGTCGTAGTAATAAAAAATCTAGGTTTTAGCTCAGGATGTCATTAAAAATCTATTGACTTAACTGGAGTGTTTCAATAATTATGAACACCCAAAAGTTGAGTTACGAGTAGACCCCATTATCAAGTGGGCAGTTCGGTGGCTACCTAATATTAGTGATGTGCAATACAAACTATCCAAGTCTCAACGTTGTAGCTATGTGAACTCCAATTATTTTTTTATTAAAATTATTCCATTTCTTTGGGTTTTTTTTAAATGTTAGGTAGCCACCAAACTACCTGCTGGATAACAGGGTCTAGTTATGAAATGCAACCTCTAAATTAATATACAATATTAATAACTAAGTACTAGAGCAATTAAACACTCACAGCAATCTGGTTCTCTAAGGCTAATCTTTGCACATCCGCCATGAGCCGAAACAGCAGTCCCGTCCTCTGCTTGACTGATATGCCTTCCTTGAAAGGAAATACTATAGAATCTATTGCTATTAATTTTATCTGGAACAAGATACAAAACACTTAACATCAGCCCCGGATCTAAGGGGGCAAACTGGGGCACCTACCCCGGATAGCAGTTTTAGGAGGTACCAAAATCATCATTCATAATGTTGGAAAAAAATATGTTTAGAATCTCAAACGCTCAGACTTGTCTCGGAAAGATGTATGTCAGTCTTTACTAGATGGCAATATTATTTTTTATTCTTAACAGTATGGTTGTGCGTACATAGGTGTCCTTTCAAGATAAGGGACTTGAATCTAGTTTCCACTCGACTGGCAGAGCAAGTAAGTACTTCAAAGTTTATAAAACTTTGTAGGTAAGTTATGAGAGGATATTAGGTTTGATTCAATTAGGTAATTCTTCTTTTTTATTGATATCCATAGTGATTTTGCTAATGTCAAACGAGTGACATATGGTTGTAATTGGTAGATAAGTAATCTAAAGTAAAAGCGGGATATTTTTTTATCAGCTTTTTCCCCTCCCTGACGGTTAACCTTTTGGTACCCAGCAGCTCCCAAGAAAGCCAGTAACAAAAAATACTTTAATTCTGTCTTAACACACTAATGACTGTTTTGTTTTTTCGCTATAATATGTATTGTGTTTTGAAAGGTTAATTCAATACTCACATTAGGATGTTGTTCAATAACTTTAGGTAAATTGTGAATGCAGGCGCAGAACTTCTCTAACCCAAATGCATTAATATAATGCAATTTCTTCAGGGCATCCTCTTCTTGTATAGCTATACTAGTATGCAAAAGACTTTGGCATTTTTGAAGACTTGCAAAGAGAATTTCTGAAAGCAAACGTAAAAAATTCCATGTATAATACTGCTTTAGTTAAAAACAGTAAAAAAATAGTACCCTGTAGACCATGCCGAATTAACCAGATAGTTTACCTTTAAATCTATAAATACTGAAATTGGCATTGGTGTCAACAAATAAAGCCTCAGCACTAAGCCCTCCAAGAACTTTGGGGATTTGGACAGATGCACAAAATTGTAAACTAAAACAAACAACTCAATATTAAAGTAAGAAGATGATATAATAAAAATCTGAAATTGTTAATATTTCGGGATATTACCAAAGTTGTGTTTTACCAGAGCCAGGAAGCCCTAATATTTCCGTAATAGACCCCAACTGGATTCCATCATTACCAAGCACATTGTCCAGACTAAGGCTAAACGAGGGTATTGATGGTACACTAGTTTCTCTCTGAAAAAGGAAATGTAATGTAAATATTATTGTCGTGTGTTATACAGATTGCTGGATTTGAGCCTTATAGACTTACCTGCCATAATTCAGTCGCGTTATACACTTTAAAAGCATTCATATTGTGGCACTACATAACATTTATTCTCTATTTACATATAAAAGGCAACGAAAAAATTATTTCTGTTCTCGCCGCTATTTCGCTTTTTGAAATTTCGTGTTTACCACAAATATATACTATCCTATAATCTGTGCTAACGATGACATTTATTTCACAAATGTTGCTATTTCAATAAACGAATTACTGTCTTTGAATCATAGTGTTGTAAAAACCGACTTAAACCGATAAAGTAAATACAATGACATCTACCGTGACGTAACCAAACTATTTCGTTGCATATTTTTTTTACATTTGTGTAGGTTTGACCACTGGACACTAGATGTCAGGTCAACGTTAATTTATATAATTTTATTTAACCTCTCTCTTCCTAGCGGAATAAATTGATTGACTATTGTGACCAATCAACCTCAATATTCAGAATATTACGTTAAAAAATAGCGATTTATAGTATGTACCTTACGTGTGAACGCAACTATGATTATTTTGACTTATTTGACATTGACATCTGTCTGTTTTGGCGATTTCGTTTAGGGATGGACATTTAAAATATACATCGATGTTTTTTCCGATGTAATGCATCGTTCGGTTGCATCGATGTTAATACGATGTATTGAAAAATACATCGATGTTTCTAAAGCATCGATTATTTTCGCAATGACATGTTTATGCCTTAAAGAAAACTAGATAAGTACTAGGAAAAACAAGGCAAACACTAGTAATCAGCACTGAGCAGAAAGTAGAAACAAGAAACTCGATCGGCCATGTTGTTGAAATTGTTTATTGTTGTTTTGGTTTTAATTTTGCTTGCTCTCCGCGGCAAAGGAAACCTAACCCATTCAGCCAACCCGATAAATGGCGTGTTATATTGGCTTGGTTGGTAGAACTGATTATAGTTCCGTTTCACGAAACGTCGTGAAGTCACTGTACTGTACTTACTGTAGTCGAGTCAGTGTTGGTTGTTTGTAATGTTGGTCATACTCATAGTGTCTCATAGTAATCTCATCTCATAGCACAGACAGGACAGATAATTTGCGTGTTCGATGCATCGAATGAAAAAACATCGGTATATATTCGATGCTGAAGTATTAACAATACATCGGTTCAATACGATGCATCGTTACTATACATCGAGTGTTTTAAATACATCGATGCATATCGTCCATCTCTAATTTCGTTCCTTGCTTACCTTGTTCTAAATCAAAATAAAAGTATATAAATCTATTCCCTTACTTAGGATATTGTTTTTTTGAGTAGTATTCGAACATGAATCAGATGAACTTGCATGGCCAAATGCAGCCAGTGGCTGGGCCTTCTAATGTCGGTGTAGGCATGCAAATGCCTGTACCTCAAACTATCATGCAACAGCCATCTCCTCAACACACACAGCAAATGCAACCATCAATGCCACAGCAACCTCAGCAAGATAAAATGGACAACATATCAAAAGTTAAAACTCTAATGGGCTCCCTGCGGGAGTCTATACCGGTAAGCAAACTGTTCTCCTTATTAACTTCATAGTTACTACCGAACCTACTTAGGACAATTACAGAGCTGGTAGCAGTGGAGGCCTGAGATATGAATCTTTATTATGGATGAATGCAGTGCAGATTACACTAAACACTTTTACTCCTTGCTTGCCTTAGCACACATTTGTATGAGTTGTTGATGTTAGTTAACTATAACCTATGTTTTCAAATAAACATTTATGATTTGATTTGATTTGATTAGTTTACATTTTAGATTGATTTGGCATTTACAAACAATCAGCTGTTCATATACAATAGATAAAAGATTAAATTGGTATGATAACAATTATTATGATAGTAAAATCAAGCTGAACCAGTTTGCTAAATATGAAATGAATGGTAACCCATAATTTTATCGAATTTTACTTCATCGATTATATAATTGAATAGAATTGAATTTCACCAAACATAATTTTCTGCTGAAACCATGTTTTTTTAGGATATATTCAAAATTTATTATGTAGGTCAGGTTAGTTTAGACTTGAAGACTACCAAAGAAGGTAACTCATTCGGTGAGAACTGGTTTTCCCTGAAATGAAAATCCTGTGTAACTATATGTTTTTTGAAAGGTGTATCGATAAAATAATACATACCCAAAGGAATATATTTCTTAGATTTATTTAATGTAGATCTCGAGAAGGTAGATGCATTCTTTCATTTTGGTAACCCTTCACAAGCTTTCTTGTTTTGGTATAACAGCAACAAAGTTAACTGTAATCTGCAGACATAATTTAGCCCTGTAGTATAAATTAAAAGGGTTTCTCGTCCAATTAAAAATTGTGTTACATTATCAACCCACAATTAATTGTTTTGATACTGCATAAAACACTTTCTTTATTAGTTTTCTTATCGAATATCAATAAACAATATGGAGCTTTGTTTACTTCAAATAAATTCATAATTGCAAGACAGAAAATTGGATCAACTTGTAACTGGTTTCAGTTGGTTGCTCTAATCTCACTTAATTGAATACATTCAATCAAGACACAACATCCGCAGATAACTATGGAACCTTTTGACATAAAGCTTCTATGTAAATAATCTTTGCTTCTTTTTCAGATGACTTTGAAATCAGCAGCACAAATACTGCACCAAAATCACAATATTGATTCTAATTCACAGTAAGTTGTGATTTCATTTAATTTTTATATTCAAACTACTGAGATGAGTTTATTATCATATCAGTTAAATAGTTCCTGGAAAAATAATATAAACAAAATGGGTCTTAAGTTGTTGACGTAATTGTGATAGTTATTTGATAACAACTAGCCTGTTTATCTCCTGAAACTGACCCTACGGAGATTACTTATTGGGTTTGGAATGTGAATATTTGATATTTGTTTTGGTTGGTTTTTAAAATTTTGAGTATTTGATATTTGGTCACATTACACTCTAGATCTCAAGGGTCAAAAGACGGGTTGGACAAATTCTGGGCTCATTGTCATGACAGTAATAACAAACCTATAATTCTTCCAGAAAAGGTATTGATGCTCCTGTACCAAGGTTTGACAAAAACTTTGAAGAATTCTTCTCCCTTTGCGATCAAATGGAATTACATTTGGTAAGTACAGATCTTGTCTAATATTCTAATTTTAACATAAATTAAGATAAATAACCAGGTGACTAAATTGTTGGAGTTTATTTACTATAGACTGTATAAACTGATTTTTGAGATGCCCATCGCAAGACATGTCCAAAATGTTAACCTTGACATTTACTTTGATGTATCTTGGTAAGAGCATAACAGCCAAGATTGGTTCCAAGTTTGCATTATATCATAGACATTTGATTACATCCTAAAAGGGTAAAAATCAAAATAAATGTCCAGTTAAAGAGAGTTTTGTCACCGTAACGAAACTGTTGGTTAACGTCAAACATACGTCATTTTGTAATGAAATTGTAAGTTAGACATCATTTAAGTGACATTTAAATAGCGTCTTTATGTACAGTTATTTTGATTTTTACCCAAAAACGATTTCATGTGTTCCAGATGGTTCTTATAAGTTTTATGCTAGACTAGAGTACGCCCGCGACTTCGTACGCGTAAAACTATATTCCCCCTGCTCCCCCTTTTTAACCCCATAGGGGATGAATTTCCAAATCGTCGGTGATACTGCAAAACCGCGTAAGTAACAAATTTTTGACAGAGGAAAATAAACCGTACCTACTTAATAAAAAGGTGCATTTTGCTCGTTATTATAAATGTTACTTACGCGGTTTTGCACTTTCACCGACGAAATATCCCTTCTTAGTGCAGCCCTAAGATATCCAAGGAATGTTCCATGCAAATTTAAAGTCTAGGTCCAGCGGTTTTAGCTGTGTGTTGATCGATCGGTCAGTCAGTTTCTTCTTTTATATTTATAGATTGTATGATTGCATAGTTAACTAATTGACCTGGGTGCTGTGGGTGGGGCTTGGCCGTTATCTCCGATGTCTTACGTGACTTCTTATCACTAGTGTAATGTTTTCAAATGCAAAACATCATGTGATGCTTTCTGATATTCTCGGACATCTCAAAAGGACAACGCGTCGCTAGCCGCCGTGCAGACATTTTAGAGACAATTAACATGTTCCTTTTTCAAATGTGTACAGTCAACAGCATAAATAAGTGATCCTTTCTGTACCATGTCGTTTTCAATCGTTACACAAATTTGTATAACATTTCAAACACGACGTTAAAGTGACAAGGTACATAAATGATCAGTTATTTATGCTGTTGACTGTACATGTAAGGAACAACTTAATTATCATCCTCAAACTTGTATATACTCGTAACTATGGAAAAACTTCATTGTCATCAACTCTGCCCTCCCAAATAAAAAGGGCGCGTGCGCAATTTGATAGCCAAAGCAAGTTAGCCAACCCAGTCGCTTAAGAAATAAGGTCACTAATACAGGCGCGGTTCTATGAGACATACGTTCTTTTTTCCAAGGAGGGCTGAACTGAGTCCAGCCGTAAGAGCCGTAGTGAGTACAGTACAGTAGACTACAAAGAGATGTATCCACTTTTGGATCTTATTACAATGCGATAAGGTAAAAAAGTGTATACAATACAACTCTTAATCAATCAATGGATGAACAAAGACTTAACAAAATAAGAAATTTTCTCATAACAAAATGGCAAATATTTATATCTGTTTTCAACAACAATCATGTTGATGATGAACCCACCATGACAGCCGTTGGTGTGGGATAGTTCTGAAGTGACTTAAGTGGCTATTTTGGTAGGCCTCCCACAAGATTCTTACTAAGGGTCACAAGGGTATTGAATAATCCTTTCCCATCGTGTTTTGTCGGATAAGCTCGTATTTATCTTGCTTTCTCAGTTGGCTTATTGATGGGTTCTGAAGCTAATTGAGAAAGCAAGACAAATACGAGCTTACCCGACAAAAAACGATGGGAAAGGATTATATACTGCATCTGTAGCTCAGATCCAAATAGGGAAAGTGGATTTGCAGAAGACATGTTTCGTCTGACAAGATGTTGATTAGTAACTAACCAGAGCTTTGTCGTTATCGAAGAAATAGCCTAAGGGAAACATTGCTAATTGATAATTACTTGTGGCGGAAATATATTTCACAACACAAGTGACATGAGCGTCATGGGCCCGTAAATATAACCCGCTGTGACAGTTCTATAATCAAAAGTCGTAAATCACGATGCCCGATGCACTTGTGCTGAATGTCACTTATTGATTCATTTATTTATTTATTCGTAATTGCAAACAGAATGACTTCATAAACAAAACGTACTGCTAGATCAAAACAGCAGTAACTCAAAATACAACTGTATTTAAAAATCAACTTTAATACAACTAGTATGAACTTAAAATTAAACTAGCAAAAATTTTGACTTGATACTGTTTTGATCTAGCAGTGCGAAAAGTTTATCATCTTTATCATTATAGAGCGTATTACCGTTTTATGAAGAAAGGTTTCATAAATGCGGTTATAATTGGGTATGATTGGGTATAATAGAACAACGTAAGCCATCTGATCCTTGCATACCCTGGATCAATTCTTTAATGTGTATTAACTATTACGGAGAAAATGCACTCAATTTGCAGTTTAATGAAAACTGCCAAGTCTATAGAAGTCCTAAAGCACTCATGTTTTCTTGGACAGACCACTGAGATTGACATGAATTATGGTCAAAATCCGCCATAAGCACGCCATAAGCACTGTCATGTTCCCGCGTGGGGTTAAGACAGCCAGTGCAATGATTAGCGTAGAAGTATTCCATCTTAGTCCTCCGGGTTGCCCACTTCTTGAGATTACAACTACGTATGGACTTCAGACCTCACTTACCATCAGGAGGACTGTGTGCCTTTGCCTTCTTGCTATCGCTTCCTTCCCAGCTGCATTGCTTCCATATGTGAATAGTTGTCTGTCTGTTGCAGCGCACGGCGATCACGTGCATCGAGCAAGCGCAGTCGGCGGCGCACTACCTGCCGCCGCCCGTCATTCCCTCGCGCCTCGACACCGGACCCAACTCGGTGAGTGCATCGCTTACGCTCCAAACAGTGGCCAGAATTTTGGTCTAGAGTAGTTCCTGCTCGGTCTTTAGGGAGCGTTCCGATCTCGGTCAATCGGTGAAAGGAACTGGTTCGGTCTATTAGTTCCTTTAGCTCTGGAGCAATTTTTGAGATCTGAGCAGGACACGCTTTGAAATAGGTACTATTGGTCTCGTTCACATCGAGTGCTGTGCCGTGCGCTCTTTACTTGTTCGCTCTGTTTCGCTCATACGTACAACAATTGCTACTGACCTAAAGGACCGAAGACCGATTAAGATCGTTTACGAAGAACTAGTTCGTTTCGGTCCGTGACGGGAATTCGTTCCTTTTAGTTATTAGTTCCTGACCGACACAGGCCTATTATGGTCGCTTTGTGGATACAACTTTCGACGCTTTCTGACAAGTTTGACAAAACTGCAGGTGAAATGTTTAGTACCTGTGGTAACCTATAATTTTATCGAATTTGACTTCATCGTTTGTATCATTTTATCGAATTTCATTTCAACGAACGCTATTCTCTGCTGAATCCACGATGTTTTCAGAATATTTAAACATTAATTACCTACGTTAGGTTAGACTTGTGACTACCAAAAAAAATTTAACCCTTACGGCGAGAAATGCCTTTCGATGAAATGAAAATTCTGCGTACCTATTAATGATTTATTAGTTAAAAGAAGTTTCGATGACATAATAACGGGTTGGCTTAAAGTAGGTAATGAGAATTTTTTTTTCTCATTTTTTTTTATTAAATTACTTGTTTAGGTTATATAGCTTTTTACCATATACAAATAAACTAAAACCAGCATGATAATCAATCATTATAATATAGAAAACCTCGCCCATTTAAAAAATTTCGCAGCTTTCTTCTTACCGTTTTCACCATACGTTGGACAACATCTTTTTTTATTTTTTTCAGTTAATTCTTTGCTTTTATACCCGGCGCTTCAACTGTGTATGTGATTTCGCTTCCGGCCCATCACTGTAAACTACTCTACTGAGAATTACCAAAAAATCCTCCATTGGACGAGCTACACCGACGTTCGGACGGTTTGAATCCTTCGATACGAAATGAACGTCACGCTTTTTTAGTCAATTCTGGGTGCTCCCTGCATAGTGATACTTTCTTCGCAACTTCTTGCACTTCTTGGAATTTCTTCAAGCTGTATGTCGGAATACCTATTTGAGTGTTTTTTGACGCTTTAAGTGTAGAACATTGTATTTCTTTAAAATATTCCTTACTCACCAACGGGAAACAGCATATTTTACAGCTAACTTATCTGGGACTCATCCGCTTTGTTTTGTGCAAACTTTGCCATTTTCCTCCGGTTTCAATGATTAAGAATGGGTGATCTTCCCGTTTTTGGTAAATCTTTAGTCCTAATACCAAATTCCCACCGCTGGATCAAACATTAAATTGTAGATGGAGATACATTTCAGCTTTGAAGTGAGAGACCACTTCAGATTTTTCACGTCGTCCAAGTAGGCGATAGACATGTTCACGTAATGACTTCCTTGTGGACATTTTTTATTAACACAGCTAATCATTATTTGCCTTTTTAACAATAATTGACATATTTTCTATTTATTATAGCTGTCAAAATCCTTTTTTGTATTATTTTTTTGCCTGCTATTGTCAATTGAATACCTTCTCATTACTTTAAGCCAACCCGTTAGGTACCCGGTTCCTATTGTGGCATTCCACCGTTGTCCTCAGAATTAACACATTTCGAATGTTAGGATTACAAGTCCTGCGATTACAAACGTGGTCTCGGATCCCACTTACGGTCCGGTGTCCTGTGGGCTTGTTTGTCTTCTCCGTGCCGAAAAAAACTAAAGTGGTGCATGTCGTGTTCATAGCGGTACCAATTGAACACCAGATTTTTTTATTTGTCAGTATGCGCCTTCATTATTTATTTATTGCATAGTTAGCTAATATTAATGTGTGTGGGTTGAGAGTAGTTCGTTGACAGATGACCGTTTTTGTACCGAAATATATACATACATACATACATACATATCTTCGCCCGTAATCCCAGAGTGGGCTAGGTAGACCTACAGAATTACCTACAATTTTAAAAACTTGTTGATAATCCTGTAACCACATTTTGCACAAATAGGCTAAGATGTTTACCAGCGTATCAGTGTCAGTTTGCAAGCCCATCGCCTAACAGTATATCTTGGATATATTTCATCTTCCATATATTTTTCAACCAAGTGCTTGCTTACAGTTACTTATAGTATAGTACATACCATATAACTATAACTACTCTTCTTATTCGAAGTATTTAAGCCCTAGTCGGCATTATATGACAGCAGTTTGCGTGCTTCAAGCGCCCAAATGTCAGTGACTTGTTCCGCGCTCCATACTTTTTATGGCACTTGACAATTTGGCATACGATTGAACGAAACGATCTTAGTTTTCTTTTAGGTATCTAATATAAATGTTGAATATATTATTATAGTGTTTACCTTAAGTTTATTATCTTTACCGATAAAGTAATCAAGGGGTCATTCATAGGTGGATTATAGATAGATAGAGGCCTCGCAACTATGTTGCAACATCCTTGTTGTGATTTATGGATTGAATGTTTATAGAAAATACACATTATTTTAGAGATAGTCGGGAAAGTGATAACAGGCTGGTTGTCCATCAAATTCCGACAGTCCCCTACAATAAAGTAAATGTACTTACGTCCTAACTTTTATTTTAACACGAGAATGTATTTTTTTTTGTTCATCGGCTAAACTGTTCGACGTGAAATTTAATATACAGATGGTCCTGTAATGGATCTACAAATCGTCTAACAATGATAACAATATTATTACTTGTTCAACTAAGAACATTCGAATTTGCGTATAACGTTTTGTCCAAAATCACATACAAAAAGGTGTGATTCGGGTCAGACGTTAGAATTTGTAGGCATGTCTCATAGGAATTATTAAAACTTCTACTTCATCTTACGTAACAGTTTTTTTTCGAAAATCTTTAAAATTCCAAGATAGATAACTTGGAACTTCAGTCTTAGTTGATCCTTTCGGGCAATCCTTATACAAAACAGAACATATCAGCGTTATAATATATATTTTTTCTTTCTGTAAATGAGTTCGTAAAGTATAACCCCCCTATTCATGACCTTCAAACACGCTAGAAACCCATTTTAGTTAAAGTAGGAATTGTCACTCTGTCAAATGGAAATGTCATAATGTCAGAAAAGGACAAAGCACATTTTAAACACACTCTAGCTGTTGTGCGTTTTGTTTCTATATCATTATCGGTTAATGCCCCTCCTGCCCTTGCTTCTTCATCACAACTCTCCCTCTATCACATTTGAAATAGTAATACCATTGAAATACTTTTTCGAATGGTTGCAGGACACCACACTGAGCTACCCCCAGTACCTGAACACCGTCCGGCTGCAGATCTCCTACGCGAAGGACATCCATGACACGCTGGTGGCGGCAGCGCAGACCGAGTGGCTCAAGAAAAACTAATAGTAACGTAGCAAGTAAGATAAACCTATTTCTAAGCTAGTATTAAAAAACAATATGTCTTTTGTCGTTTTTATTTCAATCTTCCTTGTATTTTACGGTCGTTCTTCGAGCGAGTTCAAGCGTTACAGATGCTGTTTTCAGTGCCGCCTACTTTGATGACTGATGATAGAGACTACCAACTTGAAAGCTCTTCACCAATACAGGAGTTGTATTTAAAGTTAAGTCCCAACAATTTCCAAGCAGTGTAGAGGGTTTTAGTCCACATGCATAACGCTCAGATAGCGGTTTTCAAAAAATCTACAAAATGTGTGTGCTAGTGACAGATCGCGTCGGCCGTTTATTTCAACTCCATGCATTTCGAGTACCTACATATGTAGTGAATCATCCGTTCCCATCGTTTAGTAGCGAGGCAGTGGAGCGGTGAGCGAGATAAAAATCCACCAATAGGAATACTTTATTTTCCTAGCCTCGCTCAGTGCAGCTCTCCTATTGGTGTTTTTTTTCTTCACACCACCCCGCTGCCTCCTCGCTCCGCTCCAGTCACAGACAGGCACCTTTAATGCGACTGAACGCGGGCGCGGGTTGGGTCGGGAGCAGGCCCCTCTATTCTATCTCTAAATGAAAGCAAACATAAGAAACACGATACCAGCCGCACACACTTTCTGTGTGTTTTGCGCTCTAGATAAAAGAGTTTCTGATTATTCAATCTTTAACCAAGTGTCAAGGATATAAATAGCATATATGTACCTAACAGTTAAGTTCATAAGTAAAACATTATTTCATTTAAAACCTTTATTTTAGAGACATTTTTATAAAATAAGTTCCGGATACATTAACAAAAAACCTACAAACTATTTCAATATCCATCTAAGTTTGCCAATAAAACTTCGGTTTAACCATGAGAATTTTATCTCGGACATATTGAGATCATTTTTTTTGGGCATATTTCACACGCTAAATTATACATGACATCAACTTTTAAATTATATTTACTTGTACAAAAAAATCACAGCAATACTACAATATGCGAAAATTACAAATGCCAGATAATTTAGCAAAAATGTCACTTAACTGAAGGAAAACCACTAAACTTAACTCTATTTTCTTAGAAGTAAACAGACTGTCCAAGCATTTCCCGGAACGGTCGCTAGTCAGTCTCGCGCGACCCTCGAGCAGGCCCAGCCTTCCAACATCGCTTCCGAATTTAGACGAGGCAACAATCTAACCATATAATTGTAATAGGAACAAAAATAAAATACTATCAGTCTTTTGTTTTAGAAGACTCTTTTGAAGGAACATCAGTTTCACTAACCCCAGCGATGTGATTTACCTGGAACAAAATGAAAGCTTTTTAAAATTTTGTTGTGACGAAAGTGGCAGTATTTGCAAGAAATAAGATGGAATGAGATAATTTTTCAGTAAATTGGCCGGTTCACTAATGTTTAACCAAATCATCATTTTACAAACTTTTATTTCGCAAAGAGATACTTCCCTCCGCATTATTTAACATTTTAATGTGGTCAAAAGTCTAACTCATTTAACAAGCCCATGTAATGGTTTGAGCACTAACTCGTTTTTGCTAAATGAAAGTTTGTAAAATGATATAGTTTGTCAAATGATGATTTGGTAAAAAGTTAGGATACCAAATTGGCCACATCAGGAAACTTTTATGCATCCGTAATATGAAGTGCATCTAGCAGCGCTTCAAACAAAACGATTGTTTCCGAGAATTGACACTATTTTCAACTATTTTCAAAGAACAGTGAGCAGAATCGTTTTTGCTGTGAGCGTGAGACAAAATAATAACTTTTCAATAAACACATGGGTCACTGGATGGGTAAATATACACGTGGTTTAATTTTTACCATGTTCTATTGGTTCCTTCGGGATTCTGCTCTCTTTCACCTCACGAAAAGTTGTATGTGCAATACGAGACCAAAGTTAATTGCAACTTGTCTCTTTTAATCCCTTGCTGCGCTCAGAATCCTAACTAAATATGTATGTATGTATGTATGTATGTAAACACTTTATTGTATAAAAAACATAAAATCAAAGGTAATATTTACAGAATTAGAAATATCACGCGCTACGCTCGTGATTCAATTATAGAATCCTTACTCGGGATTAATAATCAACACTCGCAGCAAAAAATAACTTTGCTCAAAAATACCAGAAAATAAAAAAAACCTAATGAGGTCGCCACCAATACTTTTTTTATCTGTGTTTCGTGAATTGCAATAGAAATTACAGTTAATATAATTTCCGCAATATGGCGAGGTTTTTAATTTTCTTGTCAGGCTTTACCTATGTTTACAAATAAATCATTTGAATTTGATTTACGCGTGATTCAATCCAGGGGTAGTAGCCAAGGTGCAAATCGTCGGTGATCTTGCAATACCGCATAAGTAAAAAAATCATGTAGTTGCAAAATGTACCTTACTGACTTAGGTGCTAAGGTGTACTTTGCAACTTATTTAATTTGTTAGTTACGCGGTATTGCAGGAGCACTGACGAAATGCTTTTCCTTTTCTATCACTCAAATGTATGGGATGACAGTTGACCACGTGGTTTATCGCTACCTACGCATGAGAACATCATCCCATACACTTTGAGTGATAGAAAAGAAAAACGTTAGTAGGCGTTTGCATCTTGGCTTGGGCCTCAGGACAATATCGACTAGCGGGGAGCGGCACCTCAAATTGTGGTGTATTAGACTAGAATTCTTAGATCCAGAAAAAATACCAGGAGTACTGTCAAAGTATCTTTACCGTCAGTATTTTTTTTTAAAGTAGACGATTAACGATTTACAGCCTGTGAGCACTTAGAAGCTTTAGTTTTGTACTTCTCTCTAAATCGCTCTTAATAAGAGCGTATAAGAGCGAGTAAGATACACGTACAAACCCGAAGCATCTTCTAAGACCTATCGTACTGTACCCTATGTGAAAGTTATGTAAAGTTAACACCAATGAATGATCATAATAGGTACTTGTTTTTTTTTCAAACTTAAAACCGTAAAAAATAAATTTCAAGAGCGGTGGTCGGTGCTGTTTGGGAGTAAATTAATTACATATGACCAGTACACGTAACGATAAAGTTTCTAGTTTAAAACATACGTATGTATAGTACCACTAGTTAATCTTATGTGTTTTACCATCGCTTTTACCAAACTGGAATAAGACTTAATCCGAGATTAGTCTATATAAATTAATCTAGGTATAAGACCTTATTCTTGTTTGGTCGAATCCGCCCTTAATTGTTCAAACTAGTAAGACCTATTACCACTGCCAATGGAATGTTACCCTTCCGTAAATAAGATTGCACTATCGATCATTAAACTCGAGAAATAGTTATATTTCCACTGCAAGTTATTAAGAGTCCATTACAAAATATGTTTGATATTATGCAGAGTACCAAAATGTCTACACTACTTTATTGTCAGAAGACTAAAATCACGTTTTAATATTTTTGAAACTTTAAAATCATCCTTATTTTCACAACCGACTAAGCTAGAAAATGTAGCGCATTGTTATGGCTCATCTCTTGCTACCGCCATATTGCAAAAGTTAACTACATTCACTAATAATTGGCGGTCTTATATTTGGATCTATGGCCCACACTGAACAAATAAGACGAGTCTCTATGCTTATTGTATCTGTTCGTGCAAGCTTTCTCACATATGGAAATGAATCCTCGACTTATAGCCGAGGCATCGAGGCACCGGGCGCGCCCAGCGACAGCCCCAGGGGGCGGCGATAGCGCAAAGGACATAAATCCTGCTTATCACTGAAGAGAATACGTTGTTTGCGGTCCTGCGACCCGAGATAAACATATTATTATGACATAAATAACTACATCGACTCGCTGTGGAATAATACCCGTCCATTCATCTGATCATGACAAGCCTGTGGAAGTTTTGCTGGCCGCAGCCAGTTCTATTACCATATACGAGATGGTGTAGCAGGGGGGCTTTGACAAAAATCCCCCAAAGGTTGGAGTTCAAAACTATATGATCAAACGTTTTATGAACCTAGAGAGAACTTACACCCGTATTTATAGTCAAGTAAAGTAATTACTTGAGTAAAAGTAATGACTAAAGTAACGATTTTTATAATATGACTTTTGACACTACTAATACTCAAGTAATTACTTTTCTTGACTATAAATACGGGTGTTAATCCCTCTACCTGACTGACTACAAAGCCTTTAGGAGCATTCGTTCAAATCCATCCTGCTACACCCATGTTCAACAACGTTATCATGTCGCTCATAACATCTTGCGCCTCAGCACGCAAGCATGCTGTGACGCTGATCGAAAGTCAACGTCCTCTTAACGATAATTATGACTGCCAGAAACAAAAACAACCGGATTTGCGATATTGCAATAGCAAATATCAATGTTAGATGTACTTACAGTGGTTGTGAACAAGTAGTAGAACGAACATTTTGCGAACGTTAATCCAAGATGAAGAAAGAAGCTACTTTCGTAGGATTGCCCCCAGGACTGTGCTCATGTTCCCCGGCCCCCAGTATTTAAGACCTCTACATCTACAAATTAACTTACTGAAACCTACCATTATTTACCATTAAAACCCCTAAATCCGCTACCAGTTCCCAGAGCAGCACTATGGTGGCCTTTATCGCGGTGCATAAAGCATCCCTCACTCTCGCGCTTACATGCTAGGCTGAAAGTAACAGACGTTTTATCCACGTTTATCCACATCGTTAAACCACGGACCGGCTCGCTATCCCATTAAAGGGGTTTCGAGTGGGTTTTTATAAGGGTTTATTCAGAAAAGCTGTATCTCTTGAAAGACGTTCGATTTGCTTTTGAAAGCGCTATTTATAAGGGTTATCTTTACTTAGGGTTTGGAATGGGTATTTCGAAATGATAACTATCCAAATCCGTTTTTAGTCTTGTTCGATTTTGCTTTTAAAGCGCTATATTTTCAGTGATACCAATGTTCCTTTAACTTAAAAAAACCTGTTCGATTGGCTTTTTAAGCGCTATTTATAAGGGTTACCCTTATATTTGGCTATGCAATAAGAGAGGGATATCAATTTACTGCTGACGTTTCCCTTACGGTTTCACATATTTCTTCCAAAGGGTTTATTATTCAAGTGCGTTACATTTCGAGAGGTAAATATTTTGAAGGCTTTTATCGGTGTATGGGTGGTCGGGTCCCTGCGTTATACACGACAATTAATATGCTGATAGTATTCTTATTGCCGCGCTCAGATACGTCAATTAAATTTAATGCTTGATTAAAGTGGCTGCTGACATTTTCTTTGCCATAGCAATAGAATAAGACAACACGTCACTAAATAAGCATTAAATTTAATTGTCATCTCTGAGTGAGGCAGTCAAAGTTTAAAAAAAAATTGTGAGATTACGCTGTTCGTACTTGCAGCGTTTTGTTTAGGTATTCATCGCGTATCTTTATCAATACGTGTGGTATTGTTTATTGCCCTTACAAGCACAAGAACCTGTGACCCGGCGATAGCGTGGAGTAAAACTCTCAAGTGCTACAAAATTATAAAAACAAACGACTCACCAACATTAATGTCAATCAGGATCACTGTAACCATAAGGACTATTCTAAGTGATATGTTATTATTACCACTTATGTATAACTTGCTGCTTATTTAACGTGTGTAATATATAACGTTGTTATCTTGTATTGTGCCATTTACCGTTTAAGCATCTATAAACTTACCACCTTTTAGTGGGTTCAAGCGATTATTTACAAAGTATCGAGTATTCGTCGTGGCATTCGTGCCGGTCGACGACCCTTTGCTCTTGTTATTGCACTATGTGGGTGAATATAGGGATCTATGTATAAACGGGCTCAATCATTACGTAGATGATATTGTATCAGTATCAGTAAGGACTACATTGTTGCCTATCTAGAGCTAATATTGAACGTTGGTTTTTATCGGCTATTCATTAACAGATTGACGTCTAATAAATCAAGGCAAGTCTTCCAGCAGTTAATAACAAGTTCATAAATAATCGGGATCGTTACGATATGGCTGCATGTACAGTCAACAGCATAAATAAGTGATAATTTCTGTACCTTGTCGCTTTCAATCGTTTCAGATTTTTGTATAAAATTTCAAATACGTTGTTAAAGTGACAAGGTACATAAATGATCACTTATTTATGCTGTTGACTGTACCTACGAGCGTCACTGCTGTCGCCAAGCGTCTTGCTGATTGATTGTTCGTCGCGACTTCGCGCGAATCATCGATCTGGGAAATTGATGTTGAGTAACATGGTTTACCCAAAACTAAGTTTTGTATGTTCATCCTCAAGCAAAGTTATTTTTGTACTGACTATCTCCGTGAAGATAGTCAGTACAAAAATAGTTCAATAATTTAGGCTCTGAATGAAATTAAAATACCCTTAAATGGGTACGGACCAAAAAGTTGGCCACATTTTTCTATGAAACTTTTCCGTTGTGACACGACAATTAGCCATACTTGTGGGGATACTTGTCGTCGCACAACGGAACTTTTTTCGTCTTCGTTGTTTGTATGGTTAACTGCACTTAACTGTGGTCCAACTTTTTGGTCCTCAACCAAATATGATCACAAACTATTATTGTTTCTTTTTTGTTTTCTAGGGTGGGGTTAAAGTTAGGTGGGGAAATAAAAACCCGTTCAAAGCCAACACACAGATTTAGCAAGAACTTACTGACTTGACCTAAGTCAGTAGTAGTAGTAGTCAGTAGCCTATAGAGAATTACAGAAGAAATACTTAAGTAATTCTCTCTCTCTTTCTCTTGCCTATAAACACACAATACCACTACATATGCAATTCCATACTCTCGCTAATTAGTCTATACAAGCACGCAACCCCACCTGTATAATACCCAACCTTTAGTAATAACACTAATAACCTTTACTAATTGAAGTATTCAAATTTTATATTTTTTAACTAAGACTCGCGGATTCTAAAGTCACACCGTGAAACAGTTATAATAAATAAATATCACCAATATTAATTCCTAGAACAGTTTATATCAGAAATTGTTGGAAATTCTGTAGCTCTGCCTACCCCACTCTGGGAATAAAGGCGTGAGTTTATGTATGTATGTATGTTTATATCAGAAATGTCAGGTTCACGTACCGGCTCAGCCGAAGACCTGTTGCGCGGCGTAGGTGATGCGCAGGAAGCCGTCGTCGCCACGGTACTGCTCGTACGCCTGCGCCATCGTCATGCTGTGGCTCACCAGCACGCGGTCGTTCACCAGCAGGTACAGCGCCTGGACAACACGGTTCATTCATCTTTTGATCCCCTGACGTCTAACACAAAATGTGTCACTCACCAGGGATTGAAAACCGGTTTATTTTCCGTAGTGGTTAAAGCCACACTATTAGAGCCTAACCCATAATAAAGGTTACGCTCACAGGGTGCGAAATGCATTTACCGGTTAGAGAGCGCTCCTTCCGTGTGAGCCGAGACAAGGGTGAATGACGGAAGCGCTCTCTAACCGGTTATAACCGGTAAATGCACTTCGCTCCCTGTGAGCGTAACCAATTCGTTGGAACGTAACCCAAATAATTAACCGGTTTAACCTAAATAAATACCGGTTTATTTGTAACCGGTTACAATCCCGGTCACTCACACGCCAAACATGTTTGCTATGCTATGCAAGTTACAATATAATTCATACTAAACAAAGTCTCTTTTAACCTTCAACTTAAGCCAGAGCCGACTGTCGCGTTGGTGTGGTGACCGTGGGCCTACAATTTTCCTCGAGTAACCATTAGTTTTGGGTAAATTGTGTTTTACGTTACCAGTGACACTTCTAAAAGTGATAATAAATGTTTAACAGTAGACCTAAACGAAGTCTGTTACTTATGGAGCTTGCTATTAAGGTAGTTTAATAAAAATTGACTATTACAATTGCCATATGAAATATTAGGGTGTTATGACAACATGCGTAAAAGGTAAGACAATTAAGGAAATATGACGTTCTATATTGCCTATTGAAATAAAACTCTAAATATTTATTTCAAATTAATAATTCAAGTTACTTACTTGCGAATCCCTTAGTTTCATTTTGGTCCTTATTATAAACAGAAACTGGGACATGGTGAGCTCCTGGGGCACCAGGAACTTTTTTCTGCCCAGCGCTGGGACTTCTTTTTCTCGTACGTAACGTTCCACGAACAACTGTAACAAGAATTAATTTTAAAATAAAGAAAAACTACGTCTCAAATTTGGTCCATTCTGGTCCATTCCATTTTGGTTATTCCAGTTGCTACTTACCGGTACTTTGTTTGGAAACCTATGCCTTATCGCTTCAACCTCTTGTTTTCCATTTATATCTGCAACAGAAATAATCACGTTATTGTTTAATAATCGTTGTAGCATTAACGCTTAAATGTTTACGCTGGGACAATGAGGAAAATCTAGCTCGCACGGAAAGTTACGTTACTTCCACCATTCACGGTACAATAGAAGTAAAAACACAGAATAAATTAAATGGGACAATTAGGGGTTTTTTTGATTCTTTAAGTTTAAGTTTAAGTTGATAGTCAGGTTCTTGGCGGTAAATCAGAGCTAGTGGCGGTTTGGGCCTTACCGTCTTGGTACCCGAAGACCTCCTGCGAAGCGTAGGTGATGTAGAGGAAGCCGTCCTCGTCGCCGTGCTGCTCGTACGCCTGCGCCATCGTCAGGCTCATGCTCAGCATCGAGCGGTTGTTGATGATTAGGTACAGCGCCTGCGGAACGACATAGTTACGGTAACCCGATCGCAAGTCCGAAATTTGTAAATTCCAAAAAATAACCGAAGTGGATTTTTTTAAAGCATTGGGGTGATGGAACCAGTCACGAACAGAACCAATAATGGACACTTGATTGTTATGTTACAGAAAATAAGGGTCAATCATTTATTTTGAGACAGTCAATTTATAACCTTATGATCTTAGAACTTTCTTATGACCTTATTAAAATAGTGCCACTCCATGTCTTCCCGTGGTGGATGTCGTTAGAGGCAACTTAGGGAATAAAGGCTTGTAGTACCTATACTGTTAGGCGATGGGCTTGCAACCTGTCACTAATACAATGGTAAACATATCCTATGCAAAATGTGGTTTCTGAATTATCAGAATGATTTTTGAGTTGTTGGTAATTCTGTAGCTCTGCCTACCCCACTGGGAATGAAGGTGTGGGTTTATGTATGCATGTGTATCTTAGAATTAAGAGTTAGGTAACTATTATTGATGCCTCCAGCTAAACTTGTCCACCATTGGTGCCGTACCCTACCTTTTTATTTCTTTTAAAAAGGTATAGGCAGAACCTAAGCGACCCTATGTCCTAAGGTACCTATAGGACATAGGGTCGCTTAGGTTTGTTTTATAACAATCCTGAAAATATATACGGTTTCAAAAAAAAAAACAACAAAAATTAACATTAAGTACGAATGATTCGTATTAGACGCAAAATACGCAAGCACCTTTAATTTAAGATCTAAAATACAAGCCTGGTATTTTGTTCAGAAAGTCTAATTCACTATTCGTACACTATGATAAAGATACAAGGTTCTAAAGTTTCCATATCACTTGGAAAATTATCGTAGTCTGTATCGTTCATCGACAATATAGGTAAATAGGTATATCTTTACAATAGTAGTTTATGCAATAGTTGTATAAGAGAGGTCAAAATATATGAGTGGCGTGAGTTACGATGTGAGCCGAAGGCGAACATCGTAAAGGAAAGCGTCACGAGTGTTTTTTGACTTAGTTATACACCGTTGCATACAATACTTTTTAATACAGTTGCTCAAAAATGGGTACATTCCGTAGCCGTATATCGTGTGGAAAGTTCGATATTTCGCACTAGTGCGTTTTACTTTTCCAATTTTTTTAAATATAATTTTGTTTCTACTTCCAAGCCATGCATCCGACCAAAGAGGTTGCATGTTCAATCATTTTTGATTATGTCATTTAGCATTGAAACTATTAATATAGGTAGTATAATTTTAAATATTAAAATTACATAAATAAATACATACACTCACAAATTATCTAGGTAATATTAAAAAAAACAGCTTTCATCAAGATGGCTGAATCTGAATGAATATTACGAATGATCGGATAGTTGAGTATTAAGCCGGGCCCAGCCCAGCACGGTGTAATGTGAATCCACCTTTATGCGTTACCACTGGCTAATAGAGTGTTTGTGCTTCTTGATTTTTAAATAATATAGGTAATTAAATTACTATGTTTCTTTTTTTTTCTTTGAATTGGCTGAATGGTCACAACCATTGCCATTATGAAAAAAGTCTGTCAATTAAAAGTAAAACCAAATCCCGCCTTTTTAGCTAACGATTAAATATTGTTGTGAAAAAATGAGCGATTTAGACGATTGTGAAATACATTTATTGTAATTTTTTCGCAGATGTATTAAAAAACGTCGTTTGATATACGTGCGGAACTGTCATTTTCACTCGTCCCGAGTCTTGGCCCTCGCTTGCAGCTCGGGTCAAGACACCTCGGGACTCGTTTGAAATGACATACTTTCCGCACTAATATCAAAATGTACTATTTTCTACGACTAGGTTTCAAATGAAATGCAAAATTAAGCGAAAAAACTTACAAACGAACGAACGAAGTAAAGAACAACAAACGAGCGGGAAACAAGAAAATGACAAAATATGTGTCTATGGTTTACTTTGTTTTTAAATTGACGGAATGGAAAAAAGAATTATTTACAATTCCAAAACATTTTAATTTGACCAATCAGAATACTTCACTAAATTAAATCCACCAATCACAATACACATCGACTGTCAAACGGAACGATAGGTTCTTTTAGGTACGTGTTTCTCTTTAACTAATTTAAATCTTTTAAAAAAACTTTGTAATTCATATCAACCAATCAGAATACAGCTATTTTAAAATCGACCAATCAGATAACTGAAATCATTTCTCAAAACATTAGGTGTTTTATAGTCCCTATTTCACAATCGTTAAAATATGATTAACAGGCTACACTTAGTAATCTGTGGCGTATCGTTAGGGCGACTTTACGACACCGAGAGCTGTTATGGGGAATAGAGTTATAGACTTTTCTGAAGTCATATTATCTATGTTCTTATAATAGTGTTCGTGACTATGTAAAAGACTAATAAAAGTACAGGAGTAGAAAAAAACATTAACATCACGCGTGTGATTTTTTTAAAACCTTGACCTTTGTGTATGCATACAAAGCATAATTAACAGCTCTTGTCTTTCAGGGTCGAGGTTCTAGGTTCTAGGCGGTAAATACTATATCGTTCATTGAATACAAAACAGACACAATCCAAAATGAGTCAGTGTTGCAATTAGAAGCTGTTGGACTACGATTTTTAATGGAAGAACAAATTATTTTAGAATGTGTCAGTTTTGTATTCAATGAGCGAATATCGTCTTTGGTCTGTCATCGTATTGTCAACGTTTTGATAGCTCTTATTTACTTGATGTGACAGTCATAGATGAGGCAGAGTAGGCTGAGTTAAAAACAATACCACAACAGGTCAAAGAGGATATGGTTTTTACCGCCTAAAATAGAGTTAGACGCCCCAGCGAAGTGTACACACATGACGTTACATTGTTGCATTATGTATGGTTTACTCTACATGTACCTAAAACTTAATCTCTAATTTGTAAACATCAGCTTGTTTTGATTTCATTGACCTGCACATATAGGGCATGGTCGGATTAGCTAAGTATAGGTCTAGGTGGCTGTAAAAAGGCTGTATCACTTACTTGATTGGGCATTATTTTTATTCTGTTTCTTATTATAACTAGGAACTGCGACATGGTGATATCTTCTGGCACTAAAAACTTTGATTTGTCCAATGTTGGCAAGCTTCTTTCTTTTTGGTATCTCTCTACTATTATCTGTTGACAAGAGAAATGTTGAAACATATCTTATCTTATCTTACTGATAAGAATTTGGATGTACTTCGATCAATTAGGTCTTAGGTAATAGGGAATACGCGTGATTTTTTTTAAATCTCATTTCGCAACAGGATACGATTTTTTTTCTTTATGTGAAAAAGGAGGGAGAGGAGTCAGCTGATGGTAAGTGACCAGAAGAATTAGAGATCATCGAAAAGTGAAATTAAAATTAAAATCGGCCAATAAATTCGGATGACACAAGCATTTTAATTTGCTAATTAGACAGTGAGTAGACAGTGAGAGACATCTGATATGCAATGTGACTTCGTGTAACAGCTAGGTCGTCCATATAAACTCTAAGGGCCACTTGCACGAAAAGTTTAACCCTGGGTTAAGGCACTAACTCGAGTTAAAAAGACAGTTTTCGTGTGAATCTGACGTCTACTAACTCGAGTTACGCCCACTTGCGTGGACCAGAGTTAGCGTCTTAACCCGAGGTTAGGCGGCAAACCACGTACAAAAGTAGACGCTTAACTCAGGGTTAAGGGCTAACTCTGGTCCGCGCAAGTCCGCCTTAGGGCCACTTGCACAAAAAGTTTAACCCTGGGTTAAGACACTAACTCGAGTTAGTAGACGTCAGATTCATACGAGAACTGTCATTTTAACTCGGGTTAGTGCCTTAACCCAGGGTTAAATTCTGCGTGCAAGTGGCCGTTAGTATGTTAAATTCTGTTTTGCTAGAAAGAATGGTTATTTTTATTTCTCAACAGTTTGTGACGTGAATCAGTTTTTATTGAATCTGTAAAAAAAAACCCTATTACCTTTTACACGCGTAGCTTTTCGAATTTGCAGGTTTCCTCACATGTTTCTCCTTCACAGTTAAAGGATCGTGTAATGTGCTTAAATTAAAAGAAACTCATTGGTAGGTAGGTACATGGTGACCACCAAGGTTCAAACTGGGTACCATTATCACGCTCGCGATGTACTGAATAAGGGCCAAATGAAAAGCACCCGAAACCGACGTACGTGCATGAAGAGATTGATGAATGCAGAGGAACCGAAAATTTTGTGTTTAGATCAGTGCACCTGGCGTTCCATAATCTCTGCCTACCCCATTGGGAGACTGGCGTGAAGGTATGTGCCACCACATGCTCCCGTATTAAAGATATCATTAAACAATAGTTCGTTACGTAGCTGACAAACAATGTAAAAATAACCATCCATTCCAACCGTCCACCACCGTTCCGTCTATTCCATATCCGTCTATTCTATTACTTATGATGATGGCTATGATGGCTATGATGAGTAGGTATAATATAATTAAGTTCTTGTACACCTACCGGTATTTTTGTGGGAAATTTATTCTTAATCGCTATAACTTCTTCTTTTCTGGTTACTGTAACAAATTAAACATTTGATTAGAGTAGGAATAGTAGGCCTTATGAGTAGCTGCATAGTTTAATACCTTGTCACTGTAACGAATTTGACAGATTAATTAGTGCAGAAGTTCAAACATTAAAGTGACAAAGAAATTAAAGCGTACCAGTAATTTTCAAACTCAAAAAATCAAATTATATCGTGTTTATTACTAATCGAGAAAATATTTTTACCATCCATAATCATTAATCAGTACCTAATAGGTACTTAATTGGTTATGTTTTGATTATACTTTTGTAATATTCCTATGTTGATATTAGGGTTTATCGCGTTTGACCTACCTAATTGACCTCATGTGCATGATCTAAAGAACTTTCTCTACAATTAGGTAGGTACTGTAAAGTACCATAACTGATACTTTTTTTATTGATACTTAATAAGTATAGTATATAATAAGTATTAATAAAATTAGTATTCAAATAGCGTCGTGGGTCTGTGGTCCGCCACGCCCACTATTTGACAGTATTTGATACTTGAAACTTTGTTCTGCTGTATATGTATTTGATTTATTTTCTTTTTGTGTAATATGTATCAATTATTGTCAATAAACCTATTTCTATTCTATTCTATGCAATCAAGAGACTTATAAAACTAACTATCTACTATAAAATACACTCGCTCAAACTACTATAACTTGCAACAAAACGATAACTCTAGTCAAATTTTAGGGAACTTTACTGTTAATTAAAGCTGTCTTCAAGACTTTAACTACTTTAAGTAGATTATATTTTACGCGGACCTATCATACTTAGGCGGACTTGCGCGGATCAAAGTTAGCCCTTAACCCAGAGTTAAGCGTCTACTTTTGTACGTGGTTTGCCGCCTAACCTCGGGTTAAGACGCTAACTCTGGTCCACGCAAGTGGGCCTTACTGGTCGCACTTTTAGCTTGTCAGTAAAAGGTTTGTCAAAAAGCCTTTTTTGCTACTACTTTTATTAACCCCAAACTGTCCAATTCAAAACTGGCGTATAATACATAACAAGGTCTAACTGCAATGCAAGTAGTAGTTGAAGCATTCTATACCTACTCTATTGATAACCACATTAAATTGAAAATGCTTAAACTAATTCTACACAGTTAGTCGCTTTCTTCGGTATTACCGTAGAATATCGGTACCTAGGTCTACATAAAATGGACCCCAAAAAAGGGGGCAAATTTAAATTTTCATTAGCTGGAATAGTGTGACAGCTTGTTTCATAGGTAAAATTGTTGCCATGTGAAGAATTAGACAAAAATGCTTGTGTCATGACTCGCTGGTCATACTCAAGTCTACATTTAGTACAATGGATCCTTTTGCTACCTTCCGACTTCACCATCGGGTCACCTCTTAAACACCATTGCCTTATCATCTGGTTAGCGAGTACTTAATGTACTTCATATTTTAGCTCTTTTCTAAAATATGATATACATTCAAAACATACAGACAAATAAACAAACAAACGTTTAGTTGAAAGATAAAAAATGGGGTTAATTGACAACATTTAGTATCATTCTTTTACTTAATCTCTGCTGTTTTATAAGGTGTTGCCACGTGAAAAATATTGTAGGTTCATCAAACTACTTATTTGCCAAGTTGTTTTAACGTAACGTTAACTTATATATGTTATTTTTATGTAGATGCAATAGCAAATACGAAAATTAACTTATAGCTTATTTGTTATTACTGTCTATTGTCCTCTCTTCCTACATTGGTGACCCCGACGTGATTCTCATCCTACAGCCTGATTCGCCTTAGTTAATACACCTATTCACACTTTAATTTAGTCTTATTAAAGATATCTTTTTAAGGAACGTCTGAGTGATAACACATTTACTACACGTTACTGACGTTACGCATAATCACGCACACAGTCAAAACAAAATGAGTTCAATGCACTAAAATTGTAGATTGGCACAAAACTCGTCAATATTATTTTGTTTACAGGCTTCTATTTACGATCTAAATACATACTTTTGAGTGAATTATAAAAAAGTTATACATACTTACACGAATATAGGTAGCAATACATATAGCTTGGTAAAAAAAAGTTGGACGTGTTGATAGGTTCCTTTAGGATAAGAAGAATAACAGTAATTCATTAATTAGGTACCAGTCATTTATAGTTAACGCTCATTAATCACCCAAAATAATGACATACCAACTTTTAGGACTGATTACACGTTAACGGCCTAACAGTTTCTTTAAACCTAATTAAAACAAAACGCAGTGAAAATTGCTTTTATTTTTAAACCGCCTCGGAATCCAATTCTGCTCGTTTGGAAGGCCACAGGCACAAACGATAAACTAATACCACCCCTCCGTGTGCTTCGGGGCTTTATAGACGATCATTGTTACATACAACGGCAATTATATTAACAAGTTCCAAGAGTTTTAAAATTACTATGGAGAAAGTGTATAAGTATTATATGTTTGTCTGTTAGTTAGCATGGATATTTATATTCAACCGACGACGAGAGGTAAAGGGAGGTTATTATGGTAGTGTTTTGGATGGACCCACCCGCTATTACAACCGGCGTAGGCGCTAATTTAGGTGAAATTTTACATAAGTAAATAGATTATAGAGATTGGGGACGTAACTGACCGATAACTCTCAGTCTAACAAAGCTGTAAATTATCCTATCGGAGTTAGAAGGAGTAGCCAATAGAAAGCGAATAAAGGTCGGAGTAACCTCTAGTTACATTTATATGTAACTAGCTTCTGCCCGCGACTCCGTCCGCGTGGAACTCGTTTATATCGTAGCTCCATACAAATTTCCACCCTCTTTTTCACCCCCTTAGGGGATTAATTTCCGGAAAAAACTATCCTATGTCCTGTCCCAAACTATCTTTGCACCAAATTTCATCTAAATCGGTTCAGCGGTTTAAGCGTGAAGAGGTAACAGACAGACACATTTTCGCATTCATAATATTAGTACGGATAGTATGGATGTAGGTAATTTGAGTCATTTGTAGCAAAGATCATCTAACTGACATTAATATTCAACAAGCCTGACTACAAACTCACTGGATACCATAAACATTTAAATCACAAGTTAACAGTTGATTAAATTTGAAAAAAAAACCCGGCCCTAATAGCTTAGCTAGCCGTAGCTTGAGAAAAAAAGACTTTACGGGGACATGTTAGACACAATTTTTTCAAACAGAAACGATCACATGAGCAGCAGTTATAGGGTTAAAATTCCATCATATGGCTAAAACACTCCGAATAGTTCCCCTTACGTTAACAAACTCTTTGCCACCATGAACGAATACACTTACCAAACGGCTTTTTCGATTTGAAGCACTGTCTCACATTGTGGTTCACATCGTGTTTAATTAAAGTAGTTACAAAGTTCAGTTCCATTTCGACCAACTAACAGTTCACTGTATTTAATTAATGAGGTATACTAGTGTTAATACTCCTCGTCGCTCATGCGCTCCGTGCCCTGTTGGGTGCTAGACTGCACTAAAGTAAACAACATCTGTAACTTTTATCATTTAGCATTAGGTCGGGGGTTGTGAATACCGCTCACGGACCTAATCATGTTACTACACTTTATGTTTACTTTCTTTTTATCTTGAGCGCTTTAGGCGATTTCACAGCGTCAAAATTGGCAGGTAGCCGTACCTAACAGTTAAATGCGTATCAATGTGTTTGTACCCACATTATTAAAATGGAATTGGTAAGTCATCAGGCGAAATGATTAGCATAGCAACACTTATGATTGGCAATCCATTGGCATTTGCAGATTTAAGGTTGCATTCGACCAAACTGGAATAAAGTTTTATAACTAGATTAAACGCCGAATTTGTATAGACTAATAGGGAAGTAAGTCTTATTCCAAGTTGATGAAATGCGGCCTAAGTCTATTAAAGCTTCGCGTCGCGTCCCCTGGGCCCATTTGCACAATTCTGTCTATTAAGTAGGCCCATAAGTCCATAAGCCCTACTTAGAAAATTTGTCTAAGTTCAAAGTTACGTTAGCACCATCCTTGTCACTCGTCATTCGAGACTAAATCGAGAAAAAGGGAGGGAGCGACGTAACTACGAACTTCAATTTTCAAAGTAGGCTACAGAACCCACATGTCATTAGCCGCTATCAGGTAAGTGATTCTCACCAACTCGCTGTATCTACTCGACAGACTTATGTTAACCGAAGTGTTTAATTATCCCATTAGAGCGTAAAAACAACATTAGGGCGTGCATTGCAATCTTAATCACTAATTAGGTACCTACTATTAGATAGGTATCCTAAAACTCGCTCGTATGCCTTCCCAATAGAATAAATATAATGATACGTAACGCACATCATAACTTGTACATCTACTTGCTTACCACCATTTTACCACTATTCCCTCGTACTTGGATACTTATTAGAACCGGTCATTCAGTGGTTCCGCTAATTTAAAAGAATTAGAATATAATACGCTGGTACAGCTATGTGCAGCCGAGAGATATATTTTTGTACCACTCTAGGACCCTGTCGCACAGAGGTGAACGAAAATAGTGTTATAACTCTCAGTGCGAGAAGGTTCTACGGTGGTCTATGGTACGGACGAAACTGTGTGCCTTATTTTAAAATTTTGTGATATTTTATTACCCTTTTTGGTTTATGTAAAATCCGGTATCGTATGAAAGGCATGAGTGAGAGCGAGCGAGAGAGCATTAAATAGTGAAAGTTTTAATTTCGCGGAGTGTAGATGCGTCTAGTTGCTATGGCAAAAGTGAGACCTATATCGGAAACTTACGTGTTGGAAAAAACCAAAACTAACATATATAGGGTAAAGTCACCCACTGGTTCACCCAGAGATCTGTAGTCGGCCTGTGCCTATACTTTGTATGAGTGGGAAGAGTACGAACGATATATTTCCCAATCTTACACTCATATAAGGTCGACTACTGGTCTCTGGCTGTCCACTGGCGACTTTACCCTACTTATTGTTCCTTAAATAGGTGACCGATATTTATCTGCTAATTTTAAGGAAAATTCTTTACCTAATTACGATTCTGGGTACATGACTTGTCCGAAACAGATTTCCGTGCCTGGCAACTGTACAAACAGCAGGACGGCCGTAAACAAGTGACAAAGACTAAAGTAATCAACAAGATAATTATGAATTAACAGCTCTAATCACGTACCGATTATTTTAAATACTTGAGCTCGTTTTGTTTTTGCCCACGGCCCTTTATTTGTTTAAATACTTAAATGATGTGCTTTCATTGTTAATTATCACTGCCATGTCTTACGTTCGAGTCGATAACATCATGCGCTGCGCGCGAAAATGACCCTTATTTTGTTTAGGTTTGCGTAATTCAGAAGTAACGTCGTCGAGTCCAGTGGCCCTACTTTGAAAATTGAAGTTCTAAGTTACGTTAGCTCTATCCCTTTCTCTCGATTTAGTCTAGAATGACGAGCGACAGGGATGGACCTAACGTAACTTCAAACTACGATTTTCAAAGTAGTGCCTCAGTGTAGAATCTGTTGGCTAAGATTAGAGCATTTAGTACTTTAGTTACTAGCTAGAATCGGTTAACGCAGACTTTCCCTTCCTCTGCCGTAGTAGGTAGATGAAATGATCTTATATGAGTTGCACGGTTACAAACTCTTTCTAATATGTTCAAAAACGAAAAGCAAATGGCCTATATTAAGAAAATCTGTGGTTGTACTTTGAATGAGCTCTACAGATTCCCAATTCTACAGAATCTCAGCTCTACAGATTCCCAATTCTACAGATTCCCAGCTCTACAGATTCCCAATTCTACAGAATCCCAATTCTACAGATTCCCAATTCTACAGAATCCCAGCTCTACAGTTTCCCAATTCTACAGAATCCCAGCTCTACAGTTTCCCAATTCTACAGAATCCCAGCTCGACAGTTTCCCAACTCTACAGAATCCCAATTCTACAGATTCCCAATTCTACAGATTCCCAATTCTACGGATTAGAAATAGGTAGGGACAGGTTTTTCAGCATAATTCGATAGATCGCCATAAATTCGGCCTATTTTTCTACTACAAAATAAAGAACGAACTGAGAACCTCCTCCTTTTTTTGAAGTCGTTTAAAAATCAAGCTTAGGGTAGGTATCTAATCATTTCATAAAAAACGTTTCACAAACAGATTCATTTCACAACCATATCATTTGACAAACCGCTTATTTTTTTCCGAAACTGCAAATAATTCTGGATTTATTTTAGGACTATCGTGTAGAACCCTATAGGTTAGGTTGGGTTAGATTAATCAAAAAAGTTACTGGGGAAAAAAACGGGCAAATAGGTTTAAAAACTTCGCTGATTCGTAATGCTTCTAATTCTAAATATGTAAGATACCACTGAAAAACTTATGAAATAAAACATGAAATTAATGATTTTTTGAGACATGGACATAAGGGAAAATTACAAAAATTTCCGAAACTAGCAAATATCTTTGAACATACATAGGAGTCAAATCGATAGCTATTTAGCTGCTCTATCAGCCCTGCCTTAGGCGGGTTGACGTCGGTTTCTGGGACACCCTGTATAATCTCGACCGCTCTACATTACTGAAGTTTTTCATCTATAACTACACTATTAAATGCTACTCGAGCTGGGAATCTGTAGAATTGGGAATCCGTAGAATTGGGATTCTGTAGAATTGGGAATCCGTAGAATTGGGATTCTGTAGAATTGGGAATCTGTAGAATTGGGAATCTGTAGAATTGGGAATCTGTAGAATTAGGAATCTGTAGAAATGGGATTCTGTAGAATTGGGAATCTGTAGAACTGGGATTCTGTAGAATTAGGATTCTGTAGAGCTGAGATTCTGTAGAATTGGGAATCTGTAATAGAAATCTGTAGAGTTGGGATCAATTCGTACATGTCATGTGTGAATACTTTATTAAGATACAGGGTAGATACAGATGGTTACAGTCGATACAGATAACTTTAAACAGGTTTCTCACAAATTGTAGAAAACTTAACATATTATGCATGTAGAACAGTCGTGTGATCTACTTATTATGAAACTCGAATTTCGGCTCGTTTCATAAAACCACACTCGTGTATTAATGCCTATCATTATGCACCAGTCACATAAATAACTAGTAGTGGTGTAGTATGCGTAAATGATTAAAAAAACTAAGTGCGTTTGTAGGAATAACAGCATTTCTTGCATTTGTGTTATGCAGGGAGCAATTTGCGTCGCATTGCGTCGCTTCGCGTTCGCCCGTGATCCCGTGAATCGCTAAAGTAGGACACTGCGTTAGCGATACGTAGTATTAAAAAAATACATTCGATTTTTTTGCATAGTAAATTGTGCTAGTAGGTTCTCCTTTTCTCAGTATAAGTACTAGGAGAGTTTAGTTTATGCATTGGTCGAAGCAATCTTTTACTAATTACGTTTAAATTCCTCCTTTTTTGGTTTGTCAAGATTATTAAATTTGATCGCAGCTTTTTTTGACATTTCTCTAAATTTACGATTCAGTTCACCTAACATGAATAAATTGTAACTTAAAGTTATAACCGAGGCCTATGTACGTATTGATATTTTTTTATAAAATGTTTATTTTTAGTTCCTTTTATATTTATTGAATATTATCTTATAGCAATTTTATAATCACTACAGGAATAGTTCCGTCTACAACACTTCAAGAGTATACGTCATGCAGAAGCGTAGAACGGATTTTACCTATCTTCCGCGACCAATACGAACTGCTTATTGAATTTTCGAGATTAAATAAATACCTATTTTAACCCGATCAGTAGTATTTAACTAAGTTCCTATGTTAAAACATTACGTTTTCTTTTCTTCAAGGAAATTTTGGCGTTGTTCCTTTAGTTTCTGTAGTGAATAATTCGATATAAACACTGAGTCTTATCGATGGACTTTAGAATCGATAACCCAATTTCGTTGTGAGTTTATAGTAAAACATTTTAGCTAGGAACAGAATGGTGCTCAAATTCTCACGTTAGAACTGCTGAGGTTAAGTGCAGGTTGTGATCATGTTGTTCACGCCAATTTATATAGCAATGACCTTTATAAAAACTTGGCGTATCCGCTCCTTCCGAGCGCGACTTTTGGAATTTCTGAGCGGTAACACGAGTGTTGCATTTTGTAAAGTTCCTGAAAATGCTGCAGGTAAACTATATTTTAATACTTATGTAATTATAATTCCCTTGTGGTAATATAAATATATAAATATCTTGATTTTCCCACTTGTATGAAAAACCATGTATTTGATAAAGTCTAAATAGTCTCCCACTAGAGTACTGAGCAAAGGCACTACTTCATTTTCCACATAACTCTACTTATATTATTTCGATATTTGTAATATTATTTACAGAAACCCCAACATTAAGTTCCAAACTATGTACAAATCCAAAGAACGCATATTTGTGTGATTTGTTGGATTACACAAACGCAACAAGAATTTGCAGTATGAAGCCCGCCCAGTTCATTGAGATCAGTGACTGGGTGTCATGCGCGGGCGGCCTGCCCCTCGGGTCCAGTGACCACTCGTCCATCACCGAGTTTGATGTTGAAATTTTGCTTGAATGTGAAATGGAACCTCATGAGCCTAGTGTAAACACTCTGTTAATGGTAAATATTTAACATTTTATAAAAAGACTGTCAGTAATTATCAACTGCAAAAAAAAATTGTAATGATAAATGCTGTCTAATTTAGAGAAAATACAAAAATAAATTGTATCATTCATTCATTACATATTTGCTGGGTTTCTTACCCTTGCTTTTGCCTCAAGCGTAGCATCTTTTGTTTTATATAAAGCTTGCATATTGTAAAACCCACATTCATGTTCAAGGTACTAAAGTACTAGGCAGCTAAATTCAATGCCAGTCAATCTTGACACATTCCACAACCATGAAGTTTCTGAATATTAATAAAGTTGATAGCAGTTAAACAATACTGTTATTACCTTTATTTAACACGCAACAAATAAATTTAGCATTGTTTTACTGCCGTCAACATTAAGTGCCCAGTATCATGGGATTTGACTTATACCCACTTGAACCCTGACTTTTACTTTAAAAAGTCAGGAAAATGCAAATTCAAAAACAGTAATAAAGGAATACTGGATAATCTACTCCCTAATATTTGACATAGACTGCAAGTTGAGCTTTGTAAATAAACCTTCATGAATGTATAAGATTACAATTTATTTGCCTAAACTTTTTTATAATACAAGTCTGTACTTATATCAGCTTGTGTACACTTCAAGCAACTTTGATAATGATGACTTGTAAAACTCATTTTGTTGTTGCAGTCTTACATTTAGGTCACTAGATATCTGTGACTTGCTTTTATTGATAAAAAATCTTTGTGCCTGTTTATTGTGGAGATCCTTGAGAGGGGTAATATTATTTCCAGCGGTGGACATCTTTTGTCTGATGTCAAAAAATAGTCGCCATGCTTAAATATATTTGTATACAATCTATGGCAGCATTGCCCAAAGTATGAGTCATGACCCAACATTTCGTTATGCCCCATTTTCGTGACACCCGAGAGTCAAGTCCTGGTTTTGGAAGCTTTGGTAAGGTAGGTCACGGTCCAGTGAACTTTGAGAACCACTACGCTATGGTCTTAAAATAGATGCAAGTGCAAATACGTCTCAGTCATGTAAGGACATGTTCCAATATATATGATGGCAACAATACTTATGTATATCAATGTATGCTGTTGTGTTGTTGACGAGGATGTATGTTTACAGTTGGACTCCATGGGGCTGCCGGTGGCTTGGAAGGCCAGCTCTCACTTGGCCATAGTTCTGAAAACAAATATTGAGAGTCTAAGTGCTGCCGGCTTGCATTTTGTTAACAGTGACGAGTTCATTATTGACCACAGGTTGCCAGTAGTTAGGATACAGAGTAAGTGTAAACAGTAGTAGTTGTAGTATTAATATACTAAATTAGTGTGACAATTCGTGCAGTGATCAAGGATTTAGACATATCAGTGCCAACTGCTTGTCTAAAATAAAATAATAATAATAATAATTAAAAGTAGCTTAGTATGTTTTCAGTTACAAAATGTTCTCATTGGAAATGTTAACTTGCTCACATTGTCATATTAAATAATGTTATGATTTGTATAATATTATTGTATCATTTAGATTACAATGGTTTTCAGTGTTCAATTTTTCTGAACATCTTCATCATTTGAACAAAATTTTGCAGCTGTTCAATTGACTGGAGAGCCCAACAGAGCAACCGACGCGTCTATGCGAAGCCTCCGCCATGACATACATCAAAGCCTTAAACACTCTCCGGGAGAGTTCCACTGGCCTGTCCATGCAGCCTTACTCAGAAAACTGTCCAAAGTAGTTGATATTAAATCAGAAAGTAATAGCGCAACAATAGAAATGAACGGTGGAACCAGTAACCACCTGGAACCCGCCGCAGTGCCCAGAAGACATGTATCTTTAGCAGATGTTAGTGTAAACACAACAAAATCTCTCACAGAGGAAGATGGAAAAGAATGCACAACAGATTTAGTGGTATGTCTAAAGACTCCAGAAAGATCACCTGAAAAAAGAGCAAAACCACAAGAAGAGATTATTGTTGAAAATGTCACTGTTGAAATTCAACACAAGATTACGCCTAAAAAATCCAGTCTCAAATTAGATTTGAAGAAAGGCACGAGCCAACTTTCAGCTTCATTACTAAACATATCTAGTCAAATTAAGTCAGTTACGACTCATAAAAAGATAGTCAGTACTTCTGGCCCTAAGAAGTCTCAGCCTCAGGTTGAAAAGGAATCTCATAAAGATTCTCCGTCTCAGAGCACGCCTAAGTCTGCTAAAACGTGCCGTCCACTAGTGAATACGAAATCACCTAATATATTGATATATTCGGATAGTATAGCTGCCAGGGACAACTTGGAGGCTTCTCTTAGAAAAGTTTTGGATGCAGATAGGTAAGGAAAAGTGGAAAGTGTAAAAACCCGATTGCAGTTTTTTCGGTTTTTTTTGCCATTTTTGTTATTTTAATTTTAACAGGTTTTAGGTTATGTCACCTGGGATTCGATTAGTATGGGATGTATTGTTTTGTGCAGGTACACGATATACAGCGTGTCCCGCGAGGCGCTGGAAGCGGGCGCGTGGCGCGGGCGCGCGGCCTTGGTGGCGGTGGCGGGCTGCGTGGGGCGCGCGGGCCCGCTGCTGCTGGCGCACCTGCTGGACGGCGGCCGCCTGCTGGCGCTCTGCTCGGACCTGCTGCATGCCGTGCTGCCGCACTACAAGACCGCAGAGGTAGCCCGCACACATACCTTATGTCGGGCGCGGCGGCGCTGGTGGCGGTGGCGGGCTGCGTGGGGCGCGCGGGCCCGCTGCTGCTGGCGCACCTGCTGGACGGCGGCCGCCTGCTGGCGCTCTGCTCGGACCTGCTGCATGCCGTGCTGCCGCACTACAAGACCGCAGAGGTAGCCCGCACACATACCTTATGTCGGGGCGCGCGGCGCTGGTGGCGGTGGCGGGCTGCGTGGGGCGCGCGGGCCCGCTGCTGCTGGCGCACCTGCTGGACGGCGGCCGCCTGCTGGCGCTCTGCTCGGACCTGCTGCATGCCGTGCTGCCGCACTACAAGACCGCAGAGGTAGCCCGCACACATACCTTATGTCGGGCGCGCGGCGCTGGTGGCGGTGGCGGGCTGCGTGGGGCGCGCGGGCCCGCTGCTGCTGGCGCACCTGCTGGACGGCGGCCGCCTGCTGGCGCTCTGCTCGGACCTGCTGCATGCCGTGCTGCCGCACTACAAGACCGCAGAGGTAGCCCGCACACATACCTTATGTCGGGCGCGCGGCGCTGGTGGCGGTGGCGGGCTGCGTGGGGCGCGCGGGCCCGCTGCTGCTGGCGCACCTGCTGGACGGCGGCCGCCTGCTGGCGCTCTGCTCGGACCTGCTGCATGCCGTGCTGCCGCACTACAAGACCGCAGAGGTAGCCCGCACACATACCTTATGTCGGGCGCGCGGCGCTGGTGGCGGTGGCGGGCTGCGTGGGGCGCGCCGGCCCGCTGCTGCTGGCGCACCTGCTGGACGGCGGCCGCCTGCTGGCGCTCTGCTCGGACCTGCTGCATGCCGTGCTGCCGCACTACAAGACCGCAGAGGTAGCCCGCACACATACCTTATGGCAGGCATGCCTTATGTGTCCCGACATAAGGTATGTGGGAGTGGGTATGGGCAGATTGATGCGCGGGGTACAATAATACACTGCCTGAAATTCGTTTTAGCGGCAGAAACCGAAATCTAATCTCGGCCGAAACGTGGGAAAAATAAATAAAGGCAACACTTTTGTACAAATTTAAACTTCATTAAAAATAAAGACATATTCACTGGCATACCTTCACGCCTGTCTCCCAATAGGGTAGGCAGAGATTATGGAACGCCAGGTGCACCGATCTAAACACACAATTTTCGCTTCCTCTACATTCATCAATCTCTTCATGCACGTACGGCGGTTTCACTGGCAAATACTTGTAATTAGACAACAAACAAACAGGAACAACCAAAACATGCAACTGACGCAATTTCAAGCAAACCTGGACGCGACTGTAAGCGCGGACGGGGCAAAAATGGCACATCGATGGCGAAATCTCCCGAACTTAATTTCGGTTTCGGCCGGATTGCCGCAACTCAGCCGATATAATTTTTTGGCCAAAACTAGGCCGAAAACCGAAACCAAAACTGAACGTTCGGTCAGACACCACTACTATTTTGTTAAGAATAAATGTTTACAAAGTTAATATACGACTAAAACATGACATGACTAATAATAATTTAACCGCCGTATCAATTCCAATTTGATTGATATTCTAATATAGGTACTGTTTTTTTAATAACCAAACCATTGTCTATAGGTTCGTGAGAATGAAATAGTACAGTTCACCTTCGACAAGTGGAAGTCTGTGAAGATGAAGCACCACATATTCTGCTACCAGGCCTCGCCCGCTAAGAAGCAGTTCTCTACTGAAACCGAAAGACAGTAAGTCCAACGAACTTTTGCATAATCTTAACACTTACATCTCTCTCTTTCTGCTTTACGGGCCATTTTTCTTCCAAGTCACTTAACTACACTAACCGCCCTAAATATGTAATCTTTCAGCATTGATAGGGTTGTGAAAAATGCTCACATCGCGCAGCTGTCAATATTTTTCTATACTAATTTAGCTTCGGGCTATAACATATCTCACCTGGGCTATAACAATCAAGACCGATTTTCACGATTTAAGTAGTTGTAGATATTATGAAAAACTAGGTCGGTACGTTGCCATTATTTGATTTTTCTTTGTTTCTTTTCAAAAAAATCTTGGTAAGGAAATCGTACAGAGTACAGACCTAGTTTTTTTATAATATCTACAAGATATTCAAAAATCGTAATCGGACTAGGTTTATGAGGAGAGAAACGTTACCACTTTTTCTATGAAAATTTAGCTTTACAACCCCTTTGTTGCTTTCGAAATAACAGGCTATGTACTTGATTTAATAATAAGACTTTTTTATATAATGCCTTCAAATATGAGTATGCAAAGTATTGTATCGATGTGCGGATAATCAATGAAATCTGCGTTTTACAGAGCAAGTCAGGAAGCTAATATTTATGGGTACGCAAAACGTAGATATCCGCATCTTATACCTCACTATCATAATAATTATGCTTGTAGTATTCTATGGCTTACAATGTACCTAATTAGGTTTAGACTACCTCAGAGGTAGGCCTAGTATGGTTGCGTTTATGGCGTTACTAAATTTGGATAAAGCATCCGTCACTCTCGTACTTACCTCTATATACGTGTCAAAAAGTGACAGATGTTTTATCAACATTTTGTCACGCGATGAACGCAGTCATATTAGGCCCCCGGGTCATTTTTGCATCATCAGTTACAACAGTTTTAAAACTTTAAAGTTTTGCTTGTGTTAAATTATAGTAAGTATTTTTTCAAATTCACTTTATCTCTTACAACTAATTATAAGTAATGTAAATGTTGCGAGCGAGAAAACAGTGCTAGTAATCTAAGTAGTATAAATTTTCGCTAGCGCCTCCTAATTTTCACGCCCTGCAACGCCTTGTAACATATATTGCTATACTACAGCTACTATAGACGTTATGGCCGTTCGTTATCCCCATTTATACTGTCACTGTAACTCTGAAAACAAATGGCATGCGATATTTTAATAATAAATGCATGCTTAAAGTAAAAGACTCGATCTTAAAATGAGTACTTATTTTTTATACATATACATGAATCAAACGTCTTATGCCTGTCGAATGGGACTGTTTTTGCTTCAACATGATAACTTAATCCGCATCTATGCCTGCAGAATTACAGAGTCCATTTTATTGTACTGGTTTTAGATAGGTCATCTTAACTAGCTGCGGAGACGTATATGTCACCTCTACTCTAAGATACCGCTTCTCTTTAGGTCATTTGTGAATTTTGAACTTTGAAATGACGCCAATAAGTTACCTCCGTAGTATGACGTCTCAGACACGTTTTAGAGACAGTTAATTCGTTCCTTTTTCAAATATTTGTATGGAAAATCGAATCGATGTATGGAAAGACTTTATTGTCATTTAACTGACGCTGAGTGCGGCCGTAATGGAAAAAAAATATAATAGGTAGATTTATAACCACATTGTGAGTCAAGCAAAAGAAATTAAACTTGGTTGTCTTTGCAAATGATCCCCATTGGTTTTTACGCTATCCAGACGGTTACAATACTGACTGATATAGCAAAAATTCATTTGTTTATTCAAGCTGAATCAATTGCAACGGCCTTATTTACTTATGGCGGAATCTTAGAAGTGATATTTACCGTATCTAAACCAAGATTCGGATTAAAAACCTATAAGACGATGAACGTTGTAGGCCGTCCAAGTACACCGGGCACCCGGGGCACGAGCTGGACGTCCGCGTGCTCGCCTCCGAGGAGACGTGGCGCACCCCCTCACTGCTACAGGCCACCGACCTCACCAACAGTGGCGTCGCCATCTTCTCTCAGGTGTGTAGAATCTACACTGTAGAAGACTGCCAAGCCACGCAACGACATTTAATAATATTTTGGGTCCGTCCGGATCTCTACCACCATCTTATCCATTAACCTACCGCCGAACAGCAGTGTTCGCATTGTTGTGTTCCGGTTTGGGGATAAGACAGCCGGTGAAATGACTAGCATAGAGGCATTCCATCTTAGCTCAGGGTTGGCAACGCATTTGCAGTCTTAGGATTGCATTGCAGTCTTGTGATTGCGAATGTCTATGGGTCACAGTTTCCACTTACCATCAGGTGGCCTGTGTGCTCGTTTGTCTTCTCTATGCCATAAAAAAAAAATATTGCCCTAAGACACCTTGTACAGGACTCGATCAAGGTCAAGATTATCCTTAATCCAGTTGTACACGTCGTATACGCTGCTTGGCGTTCAAAAGGTTAGAACCTTCTGTGGCTGTTACCAGATTCACCTAGAGTCGGATCCCAGCGACTACTTAGCGGAAGAAGGCTTCAAGAGCAACGAGGCTCGCCTGGAGATCATCCACAAGATCCTCGGAGACATCCTCGACCTGCACGTCCGGGATCCGAAGGAGATCTCACAAGTGGACTACACGCAGGGATTCTTCCTGGGCAACCACGTGGTAAGATTGAACAGTGAATCACATATCATTTTTTTACTGCATCGCCATTAAAGTAGTGATTGCTGTACAATGACGTTTACATTCTATGCAAAAGTACATATTTCATTTCATTTCGGATAGGCAAGGATCAATGAACAAAGCCGCTTCTTCTTACATGTTTAAACTTTTGAACGCAACAGTCGGCTCTGACCGTCAACTGAAAGTTGTGTCACTGACGCCAAGTCACAAGTTCAAGATTAAATTAGACTTTGTTTCGTATCAATAAGGTGTAATTTGCATAGCATAGCAAACATGTTTGGCGCGTGAGTGACACATTTTGTATTCGACGCATGGCGTTCAAAAGGTTAAAATTAAATGTTAATTGACGTAATTTTAACGGTAACATTTTGCGAATGTAATTGTCCTTGTAGATAAGTAAATAATGAATGAGTAGGTTACGTAATATGCATTATGGTATTAGATTGTTCTGAGGTACTTACTATGCAAAATTATTACAATATATGTATATGTTTAAATGCTTCTTAGATACACCGTCATTTATTTTCACTATCATTCTAATCGAAATTGCGATAAGATTTATTCGGTTTTAATTACCGACCTAATAATAAGTTTCTAAATGTAATATTTGTCAGTAGGCTGTTTCCCAATACCACTTCTTTGGCATAAAATGATAAGTATACCTATCCAAGTTGCACACTTTACACTTTGCCTAGAGCTTTATGTCTGCAACTGACTTGAACATCTCAACGACATCAGGTAGAAAATACAACTACAAATACTCCTTCCAAAATTTGTATACACTGACAAACTCACTATTTTATCTGCTATAAAATATAGGTAGTCCTCACTTACACCGAGCGTGAAACGGCATTAGTGACTGACCGTCCTTCATATGCCTTGTAAGAGTGAAATTCAAAATTGCCCCTTATGCTCGTTGTGTTAAAGTGATGTAATGGGTTGTAGGGGGCGTGGCCTGCGTCGGCGGGCCCCGGCCACGTGACGGTGTGATGGCCGGTGAGACGCGACGATCACGTTTGCTCATTGGTTGCGATATTGATCGGGATCTTGAGGATTAATCTTCCAATAATCAATTTAATTAGACAATTTATTAGCATTAACATTGAAAGGTCTTATTACAAAAACGCACATCTCTTTATAAAGTAAAGATTAAACCTCAAAATGTGTATCCGTAATTTATATTTTTCGCTTTATAATATTTAGATAGAATTTACAATGTAGTTGCCGCTGTATATTTATTTTCACGTTTGTTAAGTATAAAAAAGCAGATCTCTTCGGCTTCTACAATGCACGTCATACTTCTGCTTTGTGTACAAACAGGGTTGGTACCAG
>OZ014459.1:7973733-7994900 GCA_963966035.1 Acleris laterana | reverse complement strand
CTCCATACAGGTACACTTATAGTAAGCATAGCTTCTGCCCGCGTAGAGTATTGTTACTCCCTCGGGAACTTTTAAACTGTCCTTGAAGAAAATGAAAAGTAGCCTATGTGTTAATTCAGAGTATAAGCTATCTCCATTCCAAAGTTCATCCAAATCCGTCTAGCCGTTGCAGCGTGAAGAAGTTATAAAGTAACACACACATAAAATTTCGTATTTATATTAGTAAGTAATTAATTCAGTTGGAAACAATCAGTTAAACAACTAAAACAATCAAGATGGCGGATACTCTTTCTCATTCTACTAACGGATTACTTGTTGGAGACCATTAATATCCCCAGATATCAATTTTGGAAGCAATCGGACGATTAATTAAAAAGTTCAGAATGGCGGCTACTTTTTCTCAATCTGTCAACGGATTCGATGTTTGAGACCACACAGATCCCCAGATATCGATTTTGAACGCAATGAGTTGAATAATTAAAAAGTTCAAGATGGCGGGTACTTTTTCTCAATCTGTCAACGGATTCGTTGTTTGAGACCACACAGATCCCCAGTTAGAGAAAGGCCGCACTACGGTTTTTTTCCGGCAAGCGGTAACCGCCAAACCGCGAAACCGCCCGAAACGCACACACTGCGATTAAAAACCGCGGAACTGGCCACGATTTTCACAGTTTAAAGATGGATTTCAAGAGAGCTGTATGTATTGTTGCCTTTATATTAAGAAACAGAAAAAGAAAAAAACAGCACAAATTTCGCAAATATCGATCGTTTACGCTGTCGGGTGCAACTTAAAATGTTCGAGTTCGTTGTAATTAATAAACCCATTTTATAACTTGCCTTTCTTTTTCTTGTCAGCCTCCGACTTCTGTCGGAGCATCCAATCTTCTACTGTGTGTAGGTAAGGGCCCGTTCAGACGGACAGCATTTCAACTGCAACCCAGCTGCAAAGTGGCAGTTCCGGGGCTGTTCTGATGCAGTTGGACCAACTGCATCAGAACTGCAAACTCATTGTGCAGTCCGCTTGCAGGTGTCATGCAGTTCTGTCAACCGCACACCAACTGCAATCTGGCTGCACTTTTGTAATGCAGTCGTATTGCAGTTATATATTAGTTATTGCTCCAACTGCAATACGACTGCATTACAAAAGGTGCAGCCAGATTGCAGTTGGTGTGCGGTTGACAGAACTGCATGACACCAACTGCCACTTTGCAGCTAGGTTGCAGTTGAAATGCTGTCCGTCTGAACGGGCCCTAAACTTCCTCCAAAGTTTGTTTTTCACATTTCTGTCCCTATACTGACGTATAGTAGTATCGTATAGCGCTGGTCGTTTTTGTAGTTCCACTATAATTTTGGATGATGAACTGTCATATTCAGTTTCGTTGGAAACGGACTCCGACTCAGTCGACGACATAATTGCGACGCCACAATAACAACGCTACACTACACTATTCACGGCGGCGGTCTGCCAAATAATGACAGAAACCGCCCCCGGTAACCGCGTCAATGCGTGCGCACCAATAGAAGTTCTATGGGCTACAAATTTTGGCGCGGTTTTTTGCCGCGCGCCGTTCTGTAACAAATCGCGGTTTTAAAATCAGTCGCGGGAAAAAGCCGCCAGTGCGGCCGCTTGCATTAGTGTTACTTGATTAAAAAGTCACGCGGTGAAAAACCGCGGCGGTTTAGCCGCAGTGCGGCCTAGCTCTTATTGAATTTGAAAGCAATGAGTTGAATAATTTAAAAGTTCAAGATGGCGGCTCCTTTTTCTCAATCTGCTAACGGATTCGTTGTCGCAGACCCCACAAGATATAGATTTTGCACTAACTAGTTAAGGTACAATGAACAAAAACTTTATTCAATTTTATCAAAATTTAGACGACAACCCTTACGCTCAATTGGAGAGTAGGTATTTATCTCGAAAAGTAGGCCTAGTTTCTTTACTGGTTTAGGTATATTTATAGTGTGGTAACAGATGTGTCCGGTTTGTTGAATGATGATAACTCGTCCCCGGGGGCGCAGGTGTGGCGGCGCGTGTCGGCGACGCTGCCGCTGGTGCAGCACGCGGCGGCGCTGGCCGCGGCCGTGCGCGCGCTGCCCGCCTACGAGCACCTCGACCTGCGGTACCACACCACACCACACCACACCACACCACACACCAGTGGTGGACACTAACACGCACCAATAATGGACACAACTCTTAATTCAAAGATCATATACATATAAGGTCATAAATTCATTGTTGTCTATCATTGGTCTTTGTCCATGTCCATTACTGATTCCATCACCCTATAATGTTTAAAATCCACAAAGGCGCTCCCTACTGTCATGTTTTCCTGTTGCAGCAATAACGTAGTTATATAGTGATGGCCGACGTGTTACATACCTACGGCTATGCCTTTTAAATACTTCGTCTGCAACGAAAATAAGATCCAAGTGGATTAGACATTGAACCTCGAACTTTATTATGAGTCACTTTCTACTTAACTATTTTGTTAATCAGTTTTCCTACTCCTGTACTTTTATCTGTCATTTATATAATCACGAACACTAATATAAGAACATACATAATATGTCCGCAGAATAATCCAGAGAAAAGTCTATCTTGTCTATGCCCCAAAACAGCACTTGTGCGTTTTTGAGATAAAACGATACGGCCAGCTGCCAAAGCTTAGCGTTGCACAATCGATTTAATCATATTTTAACGATTGTGAAATAGGGACTATAAATCACCTCTAATATTTTGAGAAATGATTTCATTTACCTGATTGGTCGATTTTTAAATAGCTGTATTCTGGTTGGTTGATACGAAATACAAAGTTTTTTTAAAAGATTTAAATTAGTTAAAGAGAAACACGTACCTAAAAGAACCTATCGTTCCGTTTGACAGTCGATGTGTATTGTGATTGGTGGATTTAATTTGGTGAAGTATTCTGATTGGTCAAATTAAAATGTTTTAGAATTGTAAATAATTCTATTTTCCATTACGTCAATTTAAAAACAAACTAAACCATAGACACATATTTTGTCATTTTCTTGTTTCCCGCTCGTTTGATGTTCTTTACTTCGTTCGTTCGTTTATAAGTTTTTTCGCTTAGTTTTGCATTTCATTTGAAACCTAGTCGTAGAAAAAGTATTGTATGCAACGGTGTATAACTAAGTCAAAAAACACTCGTGGCGCTTACCTTTACGATGTTCGCCTTCGGCTCACATCGTAACACACGCCACTCATATTTTTTGACCTCTCTTATACAACTATTGCATAAACTACTATAATAGTACTATTATTACTACCTAATCACCTACATTTTAGGATTGAATACCTATGTAACAGGTTAAACACTTAGCAACCGTATTTAACTTAATATTTTTTGACTCAGAATAAAATGGCCAAACGACATTTATTACGGGCGCGAGGTGAAGATCGGTGGCACCACTACCAAGGCCGACTGCATCGGCGATGACGTCATTTGCAACATAGGTATGTAGTTAATACTAGATACAACTTGTAGGAACTTGTATGATTTAGTGCCATATCACCCAATATCCTTACCGCCATGCAGCAGTATGTGCACCGTCGTGTGCACTTTGCGTCAGGGTAAGACAACCGTCGAAAGGATTAGAACATAAACGAGTTCCATCTTAACGCATTCACTGCCAACAACGCATAGTAACTTTTCATAAATTTTGTCTAAAAGAAAACCGTAACTTTTTTGATATTTTCGCCCTAATTTCACAGTCAATGTACTATTTTTTGCAAAAAATACATCCAATTTATTGTATTTGTTCGAGATATATTGGTCGTTTCATAATGACCAAACTGACGAAGAACTTTAAACCTGCCAGGTACCGGAGTCAATATTTCAAACGTGGTTCCAACGCAGTGCGTGAACCAAATCATAGAACAGCACAACAAACAGCACGGCACAAACCTGGCGCCCATGTCGATCGAGAAATTCCTGGCTCGATACTGCTCGCAGCTCGAGTGGATCCTGGACTATATCGACTCTGAGGGCGGCGTCGACGCGTTCCGCGAGCAGTATTACCAGTACTGGTTGCACGAGTAAGTTTTATCATCGATCGATAGAGAGGCTTCCGGCTCTATACTGCTCGCAGCTCGACTGGATTTTGGACTAAATCGATTCTGACTGCGAGTATTAAATCATTGATCAATTAAAACTTTGGCTCAATACTGCCCGCAGACTACATCAGTTGTTTGGTCCCGAATCGTATTTGAGGCATCCGTTTATAGCCACGTAACGCCCTAAAAACTTGTAAAGGTCTTCAATAAAACTTATTTTGACCTTCATTTTACAAATACGTAAGTTCCAATTTCAATTAACGACATTTTTACGCGACTCAGCGAACGTCAACGAGTTTAGACAAGGAAAAGTAAATGTTAATAGAAAACTGTCATCTCTGATATACTCTTGAAACTAGTATCACACCCAAGGTTATTCCGGTTTTTTTGTTTATTTCGGTTAAAATCACTAAAACCACCCATTTAAAAATTTAAAACATTCATTAAAGATAGATTAGCGCGTATCAAATAAGTTTTAAAACACAACCCTAAAATGGCCGCGCAATTTTTCCAGCAACGAGGAGATTCGCGTCCGCGTAGAAGGCTCAAGCGAGATGGTGAGCGGCGTGGTGGAGGGTGTGGACGAGGCGGGCTGGCTGCGCGTGCGCACGGCGGCGGGCGTGGTGGGCGTGGCGCCCGACGGGAACACCTTCGACCTCATGGCCGGGCTCGTCGCGCCGCGCCTCTAAGCCGAGCTGGCCCGCCCTGGATGGACGTAGTACAGTACATATTTTATGACTTAACCTTGGGACGCCTTGTTCAGTATTCGTACTTACCCCCTCGAACGCTTTGTGATATATCCGTCCACAAGGCATTAAAATTTAATCTGGTCATTTTTTTATCGTCTTTAAGATAGGGTTCTGATGTGATTGTATTTTTTATTTAAAAGAAAAACAATATTTCATAGATACCTACAATTTGGTTTTGGTTTTTGAACCGTGAAACCATTTGACAGCTAGGGGCGTTTAAACTTGGTCACAAGACTACGATGACGTCATAGCACGGCGCTCGACGGTAGCTAATGTGCGGGCGCAAGGCGGGCGCTCCAAAGGTTAATAGTTTGACAGATAGTGTTGCCAGACATAGACATTTAATAGTGTATCGACTGGACCTATATGCTGTCTGAGTTATAGTACCAAAAGGCATACAATTTTTAGATATCGATACGCACAGCACTTACCATACAGTGGCAACATTTATGCATTTTGATCATTCAAACTCATTGCTCTAACTGACAAAATATATTATAGATGACCGTTAAAAGTCAGCCGGCGAGCCGACGGTGGAACCGCCAATAAAGCACCTAATTAGTTGCTTCTGCCCACTGTAGGTTTTTGCTCAGTCATCAGCTGGAAACTAATATAATGAGCCCAAACTCCAAAGTCAAAGTAAATAATTTTCATAAAGAGTTGTGCATTTTCGAAAATTCGTACGTAATATTGCCTTTTACAGCCAATAAAAACTTTTCAAGCGTATTGTTTAAATCGTGAACTACTTAAAAAAAATAAGTGTTTTCATTATTGCCTTATCTTCAATAGTTTTACCGTATAATATTTTCTATTGGTAATGGTCGGTGTTGGTAGAAAAATGTTATAAATTAATATAGGTGAGTGGTTCGTTAGTCATCAATAATTCAAATTTTAGACTGTAATTTCAGCGATTGTCAATATAGTGTAATTATAGCGATATCATTGCGAGCGATATCATTATGGATAGAACAGCCTGAACACTGCCAGTTCTTCTATCTTATATCGTTTAGATAGATCAAATATTGATTATAAACCTGTTGTATTTTAGATTTCGAACTATACTATCTTGTTGCAATACGTACATATATACATTATTATATTATAACTAGTTGACTTGAAGCGTTATTCATTACGGTCAATTAATGTAAGTATTTATTGTCAGAGGAGGAAAAATCTCACTAAAGTAGTATGTACAATATAAAAGTGTTCTAAGGTAATAAAAATATCGTGTTCTCAATTTTTGACGCGTTTAGCTATATAAAAACAGTTTTTAACCAGTCCGTTAATATAACGAGGAATTAACTAGTTGTTTCGTTATCGTATATGCGTGCTTGGTGCAAATGTGTGTTATATTAAAAGTGGGGTGAGGACTATTGGTGGCATACACTGGTTCTTGAATGCATGGAGTAGCTATTTCCTAATTGCTATTTGGGTGGATCAACTTTTTGTTGCTGTTATTCTGTCCCGTAAGCCAGGAGACAACAATGGTAGAGTTTCTTTGAAAAATGGTTATAATATACACTATTAATACGCTTGGAAGAAAACCCATAAGAGAATGGGCTTGTAATTGCCGCAAAACCTGATGTTTGCTGCATTTATATACTTTAAAATCGTGGTTTTAAAAAGTGACCCAGGAGACGTCACCATGGCAACGAGGTGCAAAGAAAAGTTGATTGACCCATTTGTACATGCCACCTTGTGGTATGAAGGACAACTAGAATAGAAGGGTACGTTTGGATAAACTGAACTGAAAATGTATTTAGTTTATTTTGAAACATGACAATACTGTAGTGATACAAAGTAATACAAAGTGATATTTGTTATAATAATTAGGAAATAGCGACTACATGGATTGTAAAACCACAGTATGCAGTCATAACCTTAACCCTAGCCTCTTAAGGCCCGGTGTACTAAAAACAGTGAGTATTACGGTCATTGGAATAAAGATCTAGTGCTAAGGAAGTAAAGTGGAATTTCATATTCATATTCAGATTCTTTTTTTTTTTTTTTTTTTTTTTTTTTTTTCCATTTTTGTTATTCCATTGACCAATTGTGTATGGAGGGCCTTAGGAGGTTGCAAGTCCATACACATGGAACATCGTGCGCCTTGTGTGTGTGTGAGTACTTAAATATACATCAATGAGTATTTTCTTGAAGGGTAGATTAATTTGTACATAGTAGGTACACTAGGTTATAGAACAATCCAAATAATAGATTGGGTAAGTAAGTAGAGTTACCGTCATAGGTAGATAATTAGTTTGACCCCTATATTTCGATGTACGTGGGGCCGGACAGTCATCAGCAATAATATCTTATCAAACACTAAGCTTGAATTATACTGCCAATAAATTTTCAGAAATCGATTGCTGTCTTATTTTAACTTCAGTTCAAGAGCAAGAAGCACAATTGTGCTGTCTTTTTCTAACTTAACAGTTAGAGTAACACAGCAGTTAACTGCTACAATTATTATTACTAGTAAAAACATCGGTTTTGGCAAAAAAAAAAATTACACATCATATTCATATTACTACATATGTACAATAGAGCGGGTCAGAGCACCAACTTCTCAAGAGCCAAGAGTAAATTTACTAATTTTGAGATGTGTCATTTTAATGGCAACAGCGATAGATTTGATGTAACTTATTATGAATCCGAATCTAAATAAGGACAAGGGGGCGCTGATTCCATTATTTGAAAGTAGAAGGCATTTTTGGAAATTCATCTCCAAGGGATTAAAATACGGGGAGTAGTAGGAAACTTATTATAAGCTTACGAAGTCGCGGACGCCCTCTAGTATTATTAAAATAAAACCTCCAGTTTAATAAAATATTATTGCTGACTGTACCACGCACGCTTAGAGAGTTCTCATAGGAATTCCTAATAGTGTATGCAACTTTTAGTTACTAATGTAACACCAAGTGTTTTGTGATTTATTTATTAATGTTAATTAGTGATATGATTTACATCTCAATTAGACGTAAATACTTCGGTTGTTGTTGACGTTGTTATTCAAGTTAAATGTAAGTTAGAACAGGGCCTCTCTGGTTCTACTGGGCAAAGACATTGGTCAAGTTATCGTATCGTTAACCTTTTTGCCGCCATTGACTTGATAAAAACGTCATTCTCACAGGCCAATGACAGCTGAACACCACAGCTAATTTCATTCTTACGTCAAATACTCCGGTCTATTTTGCACTGTATCTGTGACCACTAAAAGGTCGATCGTGTAGGCACGACAGTACTCGACCCCTTAAGTGGTTCTTGGCGTTCAAAGGGTTAAACTCGGCCGCTATTACTGTCAAGTATATAAGAGCTATCGTGACGTTGACAATACGATAAGATAACATGTCAAATAATATTTTACCCAGTAGTATAGAGGCTCTGTAGGTTGTTCAAATATGCCAGCCAATGTTCGCTTATTAGTAATTATTGATTCAAGCAATTCTATCGGAAATGTGTGCCTAAACTATTAAAAACGTCGCATATTTTTTAGGTTGTATTTTAAAATATATTAACGTATATTTATTAGAGTACTCGAGGATCTTTTTTAATCATTTAAATTGCATATATTATTATGTACACTGACCAAATTCAATTGAATTTCTTATTAATGGTGTTCCAATTTACGCATGGTTTTAAGCGCTAGAGAAGTTTCTCTAATTTATTGTAATTTATCTCTTTGAGCATATTTTATTCTACTCGAAATCTCTCTAAAATTGATGTTAATTCACAAATTATTCATGTATGTATACACAGATTTTGGTCGTCTTGCTGTCGTCGTGTAATTTTCGTTGTGTTATTTATTGATGCGAGTTTAAAATGTTACAAAATCTTGTTATATTGTCTTGTTGTATGCATGTCTCTAATAAATTATTTCAGATTACTATAATTTTATAACTTATTTTATCGTATGGCGGAGTAAACTGTAGAAAATTCTTATATATTTATTTATTTTACTACAAGTCGATATCCAGGTTACTCAGCCGGCTTTTTATAATTTAGGCCTAAGTTCCAGGAAATGCATGTTCAGCGAGTTTCAAATAGGTTTCTATTATCAGCATGGGTGGGTATACCATTATAACGTGAAGTTTAAAAAAACCCCTAATCATTCTTAATGCTTTTTAGTGTTGGTAGGACCTTGTACAGGTTCCGCCAGGAGCGCTACCACCGTCTTATCTTTAAACCTACCACCAAGCAGCGGTGTTCGCATTTCTGTGTTCCGGTGTGAGGATAAGACTACCGGTGAAATTACTAGCATAGAGGCATTGCATCTTAGTCCTCAGGGTTGGCAACGCATTTGGAGTTTTAAGATTGCAGTCTTGTCATACAAAACATATTAAAAATGCTGTCGAGAGATATATGCACTTCCACTCCTCAGGATTACCGCATCACGATTGACAAAGCAATTTTAAACCTCTTATATTTTAAGGTGTAAGGCTGCCTGTCCACTGGAGCGGAGCGAGGAAAAATTCCGCCAATAGGAGATCCGCGCTGAGCGAGGCTAGGAAAATAAAGTATTCCTATTGGTGGATCTTTTCCTCGGTCACCACTCCGCTGACCGCTCCGCTGCAGTCGACAGGCAGCCTTAGATTTAAATTCCGTTGCTTTTCCACTGACGATATGACATAGCGTTGAGAAGGTAGAAGGAAATCTGTCGCAGGTAAATGTTTTTAATCAAAGACGCTCCCCATTACTTAATAAAAACAAAAGAGTTATGTAAGTATAATTTAATAATAAATATTACTTCCTTCGCTGCGCATGACGCGGCGAACCCCATGCGTCGTGCGCGGCGAATGTGCTACTTACTTTTATACATTGTTTCTCGAACTTGTGCCGTGTTAGTCTTATTAAAGGACTTAAAAAGTACGGTTGTCGGTTAGACTAGATAAGACGTTATGAGAGTTACTAAGACAAATACAAACACAAAGGACCTTTTAAGAGTTCTTACGCTGAACATAACCTTATTAATGAAATTAACAAAATATATTCTGTACAAATGCCATTTACCTGTTTAAATATAAATAGATAAAATAAAGATTAGCGCAGACGTTAAGATCGGCGTAACGTTAAAGAAACGATGCTATAATAGTAGTTTATGTGACTGCTGCGTATTGTAACACGAGTAAGTCAAGTTTCATATTAGCATCACAGGTTATAATGAAAATTACGCACAGTCGCACTTATTTACACTCGTATCGTAAATTCCCTAAAAAACTAACAAATCACCTATCTCCAAATACTCGTTGGCAATTCTAACATGTTCGAAATAATAAACCTAACAATTTCAAAACGCGTTATAAAGAATTCACGATATGGTGTACACTCGGATATAAACGCAGGGATCGTATCATAATATATAAAGTTTAAAATACGATGGATCATACATCATACATAATGACTTAATGACCGTAGTAATTACATTGTGCCGAGGTGCTTCAATTTCGACGTCAAAGAAGAACCCTACGACAGTATTTTTTCCTTCTTTACTGTTTTTATTTGGATTTCTGTATTGCCATTATTTTTTCATGACGTTTTCTTTTTTCTGTTTTTTTTTCTTGTGCTCGTAAATGTTTTCTATTTCTATATTTCTGAAACCGTTAACTTTTCGAGTTTTTAAAAAGCTATGAAACCCATTAGGTTAGGTTTGTTTATAACAATTGTAAAAAGAAACATTACGTATTTTGAACTTAATAAATACGTACCATATACCTACGCATCAGTAGCTATCAGCGTTTTCCATCCTAAAGTAATTAGGCGGTAGGCCTCTGCTGCCGGTGTTGCGGAGGGTGAAGATGGCGCCGCCCAGGGGCTCATCCTTGGCGTTGAGGTGCTCGCGGCCCGTCGTCACGAAGAGCTCGTCGAGCCCGGGCCCGCCCCAGCAGAGGGACGTGGTGCGCGCCACTGGCAGCTTGTAGCGGTACACTTCGGTGCGGGTGTCCGGGTTTATGTGGAGTATCTGGGGGAAAACATGCTTTTAATGCGAAGGACGCAACGCCTTTTCGTAATAAATCTTTGTGGAGTATTTATGGGAGATTTTTTTAATAGTTTTTTATGCATTTCAAACAACAATATAACCAATTTGTTCTAGTGTAAATGAACACGGCTCTATTCTACCGGGTAAAACCATACTGTTTTTGACGTGTTATCGTATTGTTTTTAAATCGGCCACAGTTACTGTCAATCAAATAAGATTGTATCGTTGGCAATACGATAAAATGTCAAGGCAATATAGTTTTACCCAATATAATAGGTCCCCTGTTCATTCACACTTTATGAAGATCAAGTTATCGGTATCGTAATCGATGTATGATTTTAAACCCCTGCTGATACACTTATGGGTTAAGTAATTAACTTAATAGTAATGTACGGTCCACCAAGAAAGCGGTCTACCAGTTTTGACAAAAGTTTCTGTCTAATATTATTATATAATTCTGATCTAATTATCGCTAAGGTTGACACTTGTCACTGTCATAATGTTATTACAAGGGTAAATCGAACTTATTGTATCATGACGTGCAAATGAACTTCAATCGTAGGGTGGTAGACCACATTTTTTAGCGGACTGTACCTACATATCGATTCGTTCGACCGATTAAAGCCATAATTCACCGCAAAAAGTGCGGGTGTTAGCCGATCGAAATCTTTTCTAATTGTTCCGGTAATTAAATTCTGCTTGCTGTTAAAATTAAAACAACTGCGAATGTTCGTAAATCATTTCGCGTACAGTAGGACAATAATAATAATGTTATAGAGCGTGGAGATTAGTGCAAAATATATCAGGGTAACATAAGAGGGATAATAATACGAAATTTGGCTCTATTGTAGACGAGGCCCTTTTGTTGTCATAATAAGGATTAATATTTTGTGGCATTTTGAGGCTTAGGATGCAATGGAGTCGTAGTCTTATATTTTTCGGGATTTCAATCCTTAAGAGAATTGTGAGGCTAAAAATTACCATACAAAATGCAGTTACATTTCTCTCCCTTAAAGCTAGTCTAATTTTACGATTTTTAAATATGTTGCAGATATTCTGAACAATTAGGTCTGTAAGGAAAACTCCTTTCCAAGAAAATATTTGTAGGGAAGAAACAAATAATAAATAAATAAAACAGAGACTAACATAGTTTTTAATAATAACTTTAATATATAATCGGACTTGGTTTCCCCACTCGTTGGTTCTCATTTTTCTATTGCTGTTTATCATGTTCGTATACACACATCAATAACGTCCAGCGATTTAAAATCTCCCAACTTTGGTATTTAGCAATGTATCGTAGCGTTGTAAAATATTATGTAAATGTTACTATTTTCTATTACATGAAAATAAGTATATAAAGTAACGACTCCACTGCATTCTCCACCAAAATGCCACCAAACACCTTCTTCCTAATTAACATTGAGTGCCAACTGATTACCGTTCCTCCAAACATGAGAGCTATCCAGAGGTGTCCTTGGGAGTCGACGGTCATGCCGTCGGGGATCGCGTCTTCAAACCCCATCTCCAGTATGTCGACAATCGTTCTTCGTCCACCTTCCAAATTAAAATAAACAGTCAAATCAGAATATCAGAACAATATCGATAGTTACAATAAATATTGTTATTAGAGTCGGACCAGACCAGAAAAAGGCGGCAAACAGTATTATACTCGTACTGATAGGTATCGGTAATATTTGACTACAGATATGCTACTTTTAAGGGATCTTATTCTACGACGGTAAATAAGGTCAGGTGGGGCGGTAAATGTAAATAGGTCCTAAATTCACGTCGTTATGAACTCAAAACTATAAACATTTGAAAAAAAACATCTTCCTTTTTGATTGACGAAAGTGTTTTTTCCATAACCATTTCGGTGTCATTCATTGATGAAATTGAATTCATATAAATTACATACATACATACATAAACTCACGCCTTTATTCCCAGAGTGGGGTAGGCAGAGCTACAGAATTACCAACAACTCTAAAAGCTTGTTGATAATTCTGTAACCACATTTTGTACACTTAGGCTAACCAGTGACCAGTGTATTAGTGACAGGTTGCAAGCCCATCGCCTAACAGTACTATACGCCTTTATTCCCTTAGCCGTCTCTTACGACATCCACGAGAAGATATGGAGTGGCACTATTCTATCCCGGCAACCACACGGGTCATATAAATTAAGGTAAATAAATGTAAAATACCTATTATATTTTTTTAAACTAACATTATAAGGAAGTCTCTGCTGTACGAAACAGGGTCATGTTTTCAAAATGAGGGTCGTTTTTCCGAGCATTGTTCATTACACATAAATTATCCATGGGACACGTTTCTTATTTAAAAATATACGAAACACGTTTCGTATATTATGCGCATTGTCCTTAGGCAGCAAATTCTACAACTTACTTAATTCTCCCTTATGCAAGTCATAGTCAAACGCCTCTACTTTAAGCGTGGGCGAGTCGATGTAGTAGAGCACCGTGTTGTTCGGCGACCAGGCCAGCCCGTTGGACACCGAGATCGGCTTGAGCATGATGCGCGGCCGCGAGGAGGTGCTGTGGTCGAGGCTGTAGAACGCGGCTTTGTCTGGAACCACGTCGTCGCCGGTTTGGGGACCTTTTGTGCCTGAAAAAAAGTTTTATAAATCTATCTATTTTAACATTGACGCAACTCTAGGAGGGATGCCACACGAACGTTGCCTGTGTGTTGTGTCGTCCCCGCTACGTTGTTCCATAAATTAGAACGACATGCCACACGATGCGTCGAAAGTGTTGAAACACTTGGGTCGCTCTATGTTAAAATCACAGCGTTGCGATGACGACGGGACATGTGTCATTAGCAAACCTCGAAGTCGCGGTGGCAATAACGTCAATTAACTAGGGACTTCCTTCCGATATAAAATGTATCGATAACTGAATGCTTATTTGGAAGTGACACTTCATATTAGCTGTAAAGTTTACCTACAGAATAATTGAAAATTAACTAAAATGTGATGATTACTACCCGTTAATGTTACCTATATAGGACTTTTTAGGACATTTTTAGGAATATTAAAAAATCAACCTTTACAACTAAATTTTTTATTTCATCAATTTCCATGCAAAGTAAACTAAAACCTAGAAGTACACATCCATAAAGTATGAAAACCGTTATCTTCCTTAATCGACCTTTACGGACTTCAATCTTCTTTCTGTATAAATGATACAGTTAAATAGGTACAGATGTAGTGCAAAATGATTTTCCTTCGGGAAAACTCGGATCTCAATCGGAATACGATGGCACCCGAACTGTCAATCAAAAACTTAACCTTAACTTAACTTAACTTTATTGTTTAGTGTCAAATGACAAATGCTGTCATTTGTCACTTTGTCATTTGACACTAAACAATAAAGTTCCATTTTAATGGACATGAAAACGTCACTCATTTAATACAATCATTGATTGACAGTTCGGGTGCCATCGTATTCCGATTGAGATCCGAGTTTTCCCGAAGGAAAATCATTTTGCACTACATCTGTATTGCAAGTTGCATATTAATAACATATGTCATCTCATAGTCATAACACAACTATTGTCATAAGAAAGTCCAATTTATCGATGAAATAATATCGCGTGGAAGTCCCTAGCAAAATTTTATTCGTGCCACCGCGACTTCGAGGTTTGGTCATTAGTAACAACAAGTTCAGTTTAACTTGCATCTTAAATAAATAAATAAAATCTTAGTTGCTATATCTAAGGTCTTGTTAGGCGCATGTTGAATTAAGACGCTTATTCACATCATTCGTGATCTAGTAAGTAGGTACTCGTTTGAGATGAAAGTCTCCTGCTGTGTTTTAGGGTACCCCTAGTGGAGAAAGCGAGGGGCCTAGTAAAGGTAACCGCCTGAAGGCGAGCTCAAAGGGCATCCGCTATTGGGGCTACGTTTTGGTGTTATAGGAGTCCAGTAGACCTCTCCTAAAGCGATTAGCGCAACGCGCCGTGCAAGTCGGACATAATCTGTCCTGGCATAATTCCCCCGGGTCAAAAAAAAGGTCTAGGTACTGTTTTCAATATTAAAATACTGTTACGCCTTGCCTTCTAACTTCGGCACTCATATCCAAAAAGTTTTCATTATGTGACCGTTGCATAATAAACTATTAGAGTACGTTGTTCATGACGAGTAGTTTTATGTTATTACTCACCCACCCAGAAGCGGCCGTCTGCGTCCGGCTTGCCCTCGTTGGCGACGTTGTCGGGCAGGCCGTCGTCGAGCGTGGCCAGGAGCCGCAGCGCCGCGTCGCCCGCCACGCCCCAGTCTAGCAGGAACAGCGAGGCGCGCGCCGCCACCAGCAGCCGCTGCGTGCCCGCCACCAGCGCCACCACGTTCACCTGCCCGTAGCCTGCCACATGCGTGTCAATGTCACAGTACGAATTTCGTACGAGTTTCGTTCGTTTAGTTCGTACTTCACCACTATCTAGTACTATAGTACTAGATTGTGGTGAAGTGATACCATACTACTACAACTATTTAGAGATATTGGTATTTGCGAGTAGAGCTTATTATGAAGACTACAGATGGCCACCGAAACTCCTCCACGGTACCTATTTCAAGGGTGGCGATAGGTAAGATATCTCGATTAAGATAGTTAAGCGACTATAAAGAAGAACATTTTATTATAATCACTAAAAAGTATGAAGTAACATTTATTTAATCGATTCATTTGTTTCGTTTACCGAACTCGCGCCTGGCACTTGCGTTAGGTAATTACCGGCACAATCGTGTTGGTAAAATTGATTTTAATTAGGTGCTAATGAAAATACAAAAGGTTAATAAACTAATGACGTGCAGAAATTAATTTTCAACACACAATGAAGATGTTTACGTTAATTACGCTGTAGTAGCCCCAATTAGGTACAAGTATATCAACTGACAGATTATTTGCAATCCAATCCAATACTTAGAAGAGATAATAGACTCTGAATACTAATAGGATGACAATATTCCAATTAAACTACTTAAGTTTACTCTAAAAACATCAGTGGATTGCAAAAGGAGATTTTCAGCTCGTTTATTTAGATGTGAAAAGGACTAAACTAACCACGGAAAATTTAGAAATATTATTGTTTATTTTGATTGTATTTATTTATTATTGTCTTGCAAAGGATCAAAAATAATTTTCAGATAAAAAATCAATTAACTTAGGTAATTTACATTAATCTTTGGAGTCAAGTCCTCATTATTGCGAGTAATGACGCCAATTTGTCAAATTTCTGGACATAAGAAAGATCCTTTGAAAAGAAGATAAATTGGATTTTTGTTTTTTATTTCTATAAATCAAATTAAGAAATTGACTCTATTAGGTTTAAAAAAGGTTGTTGTATGGTGTGCGTTAGCCGGTTAACTAGCCGCCGCCCACTAATGCGAAGTTATCTATAGCTATTCTTTAGGATTGAAAGTACCTTTATATCCATCTCGCTATCATCGGGCTATGTCTATCTCTATACTAATCACGTTGATAAGTTGAGGCGTTAAACCGTGAATACGGAACACTAACACTTTCACATTTATTACAATTAAAAATACCGAAATATTTACAGTTTTGGAGAACAAAGCATTTTGCAAAATGATAATAAGATTGTGAAATGGATCAGTTTGTGATGGTGAAGTGATGGTAAACCAAAAAAGGTACTTGCCTATATGCTTCGTCTGAATCTTGCCGGACTGGTAGTCGAGCCGGTGCACGTTCTGCTCCAGAGCGTCGACGAACACGAGCGCCTGCGCGTGCGGGTCCCACACGGGGCTCTCGGCGTGCGCGAACAGCGCCGGCGACCCGGGGTGCTCCTCCGAGGACACCTGCGCGAGCGCGTCACCATACCGATAGAACGGCCAACCAAATAATGTGGTGTACATACATACACATACATAAACTCACGCCTGTTTCCCAGAGGGGTAGGCAGAGACCACTTCTTTCCATTTGCTACGATCTACTTAGTTTTTTCTTTAATAATTACCCTTTTTACAAGGACCCCAACATTTTCCACAACAATGGCCGATACGTTCAAAGATTTATAAAAAATGAAAATTTACCTGGATCCGTCCCTAAGCAATATAACTGTTAATCAAATTGCGGACTCACCATGGAAATTTTATAGTCCTCATTCGGAGTGAATCTTCCAATAGCAGCATGGTACTCATCAACCATTAAGTTGACCACTAATAAAACCAAATAGATGACGGCACCACTCATTATCTTCTATGATGGTAAACAAATCAATGTATTCCGTGAAGTAATTGATCTTTAAGAAATGCCACTAGTCCGCGCGGTACGTGGACGCATAGCGGCCGGCACAGATTCAGTAAACAAATGGCATTGCTTAGCGTTTTTGTAAAAAAAATACAGCGAAAAACGGACGTTATCACAAGGCACGTATGTCAGCCGTCTTATTGCTACAATACAATGGATTCTAGTTCTGTAAACACCAGGGAAAGAACGGTCGTACAAAATAAAACAATTTACTATGGACACTTTTTTATTCCATAACGTCTTGTTATGACTTACTTCTTAAATTAATAACTTACAATACTTCAGTATTCCCAAACGGGTCATTCATTATATTCATTACGCATACACCCAATACACAAATGCTTTACATTACAAAAAAATTAGTGACGTAAACGCAGGTTACCGCACCTGGTTCAATAAGCAACAAAATTCACGTGCGAGTACTTTTTCACGAGTTCTATTGATCAAGAGTTAAGATTCTATTAGAAATTCATAGTTCACGATAAATTCAGTAAGCATATTTCCTAACTGGTTCGATTTTAAGCTTAGTCAAAAGATTCGAGAAAACGTGTTTTTTTTGTTAAGTATAGTATTGTTCATCCACCTCACTTAGAAAAGGATCTATCAATGACACCTTTATAGGTTAGAGAATAAGTGGTGTGTATGTATGCATACATTATTCCTTATCATACCGTTGTCTTTTACATTAAGAGCACGACGGCTCAGACCTTTTGTAAACACCGCATGTGCCTGACTGTTTCTTGGGTTTGCATGAAATGTGAACTTTAGTTTATTTGTATCAACAATTTTAATTTTTAGAAAGAAATTGGTTTAAAAGGTGATTAGAATGAAACGGTATATTGTAAATCCATGCACATTGATATTAGGCAATATTTGAGCTATATTATACGAGCTAGGGTTAAAACCAGACGCATCTTTATATCATTCCGTCAAATTAAATGCAGTCTAGTGACGTGCCCAGGTGGAAATGTTCTAACCTACACTAAATCCATTGCTATAGGTAATGGATGCCTTGGCGCGTATTGTTTCAATTCTCCGTTCAGCAATCCTTCGTAACGTGTCGAGGGCCTCCTAATAGTAATAAACCATTGAATATTTTGTCATTTACATAAAACCTTTTCGCTAAAGCACGCCCACGAAGTGGATGCATATTTGTGTCGCCGGCGACCCTTCCGATCAGTACTATGAGGAAAAGGGTGTAGCTAGTTAATAAAAATCAGATTATCTTCCTGATGTTTCTATATTAGGTTAAAAGCATAGCTACTACAATTATCGTGCCTCGCACCGTGGTCGAGAGGCGTCTGCTGAAATTATCCAAAACAAAGCCGGTGTTCCATAGAACCGTTAGTTTAAAAATTCAAACGATTAAACGGCCAGTTAACAAAAAGGTAAAGTGCAATAAGGTGTATTCTTATAATACAACCTTATTTCACTACATCCCTCGTCCCTCTGGAAGTAGGGATGAAACCTAACAGGCCCTAACAACTACCTATACCAGGCATGAACAGAGTTTACTCGTCCAGTCTTGCTGGATAGCCTTCTGTCACACAACACAAAGACGAGGTAATTATAATATAAATAAAGTTGGTATCCATTTGTTGGCTCATTTTGATTGAAAGCAGACTCGATACGGGTGCTATCAAGATGTCTGAGACTAGCAAGGTGTGCATCACTCTCGGCTTGACCGAAATTGATATTAACAGCCTCGCGCAATCGTTGGGAATACCGACTGCGCAAGATGTGGTGGGGCTAAAGGTCTCCACAGAGTTTTGGGCAAGCGTGCCCGCTATGAAAAAGTTCATAGAATTTCAGGGGTTTAACCCAATAAAAGTTGCACAGGCCTTCATGGCAAAACAGTCGGAAAACCCAGGGGCGCTGACGAAGTACGACGTAGGTGGGGACTCTTTCTCCCTATATGAGAAGGCAGATCCGAAGACGGACCTGGTCTTCTTTATAACATTATTTTTGGAGCGGGGGAAAAACATCACTAAGATGATTGGTAAGGGCGAGTCAGCAGCTGAGAGATTAATAGATCACAAAACTGCTGCGTATGGCATCCCGAAGCCAACAAAGAAAGAAAAAGTAGTCCTTGCCCCCGACACGATCACATTGTCCAGACTTGCGCAGACCTTTTGCTGCGCCACAGCGGCGGTGATCATAAGTAAGAAAATCTACGGAAAGATCAGCCTACGCTTCATGGCAGGGACACAACTCCCTATTTTGATGCAACATACAATATTCCCTGGGCTAATACCCACTGAGCACAGGGTGACCGAAGAACTAAGGGCAATCGCGATATGCCTGAACATGGAGACGACCTATCTCCTGGCTGACCCCAAGATCAAGAGGGAAGTGGCTGCGAGGGACATGTCATTGTTTATTGACTCATCATCCAAGTTTGTTGATGCCGCGATAAACGGATCGGTGAGCTCGAACAGCATCAGGGTGAAAACACTCATCCAGGGGGAGGTTCTCACGGAAGAGGGGGAGATCACGACTACTACTAGGGTGGTGAGCAACTACTGTAAGATGCTCCTGTCAAGGTAGGTACGTAGATTACGAGTACGGGGTTGCTGTGCGCCGCCTCACGTTGAAGTGCAAGGAGGATGCGAAGGCACCAGCCAAGGGGAGCGAGGATGCCGCAGGGGCGACGGCTGGCGGGAGCGCCGACGAGGAAGTAAAATAAACGCGGGTGCTGGAGTGGGATCCTTCAGCATTCGCGAACATACAGATCCCTGTATCGTGATGCTGGCCTCTATCCAGATGTCCATGAAGCGACTTGAGGCCGCAATGCCATCGTTATTAACACTGAGGAGCCCCGCTTCTAGCTTAACATTCCCCCCTGCGTCCCCACTGCTCTCACCCATGCTGCTCTGCCCTGTCCCGACGCCGCCTCCCCCTCCAGCGCCACCGATACCCCGCACCTCCACCATATGAGGAAAAGGGTGTAGCTAGTTAATAAAAATCAGATTATCTTCCTGTTGTTTCTATATTAGGTTAAAAGCATAGCTACTACAATTATCGTGCCTCGCACCGTGGTCGAGCGAGAGGCGTCTGCTGAAATTATCCAAAACAAAGCCGGTGTTCCATAGAACCGTTAGTTTAAAAATTCAAACGATTAAACGGCCAGTTAACAAAAAGTTAAAGTGCAATAAGGTGTATTCTTATAATACAACCTTATTTCACTACAGTACTAAGCTCATAATATTTTTACAAGAATTTCGTACATTGACCTTTACTGTAGGGCACCGTATTACTATAGGGAAAAGGTTTACAATCCACGATGCCAGCGGTCAATGCGCGCGAGTGACGGAGAGTTTATATACAAAATTCTTCGTGTTAGGCGTATGTTTTAGTTTCACATTTTTTTTATTGCCATCGAAGACGGCGCACCATATGGGAAGTGATCACCGCCACCTATGGACATGCATTTGGAAACACGCCTACTGTAAACTTGTCGAATATATTGCTGCTGGTATCTAAACACTATTTTTGTGCTATGCCTAATACTACTAATTAAAGTACAGCTTAGTAAGAAAAGGATTGAAAAGATGACGCCGCCGTCTAGATCGACATTGGCAACACGACCCAATCTAACCTAAAACTGATGCTTAACACGGTTTCCTACGTAAGTGATTCACGGAGCCACGCGATGCGATTTGAAAAAAATCTAGTAGCTGTGCATTTCCGGAATGTCCAATGTGACCCCACTGATACGCGCAGCTTTGTCGGTAACGAAGAACTGCGTAATGCGGTGGTACAACTTAATAGTACATTATTGCCTAGGCAGTGAAGTTTATGAAAAGGAGAAACGCAAGCTTTTTTTTAATACTACTCAAGCTATTCGAGACACAGATAAAAAAGTTATGTTCCGAACAAAATTTGGATGTATAAGACTTGTGCCCTCATTTTATTAAGGCCGTTTTCACTTTTTAAAAAGTTAGATACTAGATAGTAATGAAATTTGTATGCAATATTTTTTTTTTAATTTGAGATCTGTCAGTAAACTATGTACTTCGCATCCTAATATATAGATAGTAATGTCAACTTTTCCTGTCATTTTTGAGAAAAAACATTGTTCCA
>OZ014459.1:7933628-7973533 GCA_963966035.1 Acleris laterana | reverse complement strand
CGATAGAACCGCATTATGTACAATATTATTTAATTATATTTTTCAATGACATTTATTACTGCAACCCAAAATTCACCATACATCATTAACATTTTTTTTAATGATGATGGTTGCATTGCACATACGCAACCATTAACTTCTGCATTGTCTGGAACAAACCAATGTTTCATTTAATCCTTTGTGTTAGATATAAAAAAAGTAAACAGTTGTTATAAAATAGTTTCGAACCTTTTACTCGAAACTGCCGAAACACTTCTATGACATCTTCCCAGCTATCGTAATTAAGCAAATAATTGTATTAGTTTAATTTGTCACCACAAAACTGTTTGAAGCATGCCACTTTGACAAATCCATGACAGATATGCGAATAAAAAGGTCAAATGTTAAATTATAAATTACGATAATAATATATCAGCTTTAGATAATAATAAATAATACTCTTAAGTCGCGACTCTATAATAGTCTTGTCCCATGTCCATATCAGTTTCTGCGATGACTTGTCCGAGCCCTGTACATCACCATATTATAACCGCCGAACTACACCAGATATTACATTATACAAATTGCAGAAGCCTAATTCTAGTGCGCTTAGTAGTGCTAGCGCGGCAAAGCACATACGAGCACACTAGATTGGATTAACAATTTGTATAATTTACCCGCTTAAGCTCGTCGCTGCTGGTTTGACGTTTGTAAGCGTACAGGTTGATTCACAAGAGCTGGCACTGGCTGGAATGAGTGAATGAAAGTATACTAGTGTGTAAAATAGTAACAGGTTTTCGGTTTGAAATTCGAACATCGGTTCAAAGGACGGCACTCACACAATGATAGGTGACATTACTTTCGTTCAATCCATTCGTGCCAACTCTTGTGAATCGGACACTCTGGACAAACGAAGGCAAACGAAGATCTTTGATGACAATGTGGAAGGTTTAGCAAGCGCCAACGTAGCCAGCAATCCACAGCATGGCGGTAACATCATGGGAATCGAACCATTCAACCTAATGCAATGTAGACAAGCATTTGAGGGAGACAAGCAAATCTTAATTTACTATCTTTTACTTGATTTTGTTTATACAGTTTCCTTATATGGTTTAAGCCTAAAAAACTAAATTTGAATCCCAACGAACGTTTATTCGAACGGCAAAACGAATTTGGAACTACCACCAAAGACGAACAAACGTAGTGTGATCAAATCAATAGTATCATGAACTATTAAGTTGGTAAGTTTCAAAGGGACAGAGCTATTGCCCTACTTAATAATAATGACGCATGCGCAAGTTGATAGTGAAACCAATTCTAACCCCTTATCTTAAGAAATAAGGTCACTTATAAATTCGCGGTTCAGTGAAACGTGCGCCCCTTTTACTATAGTAGCCCTCAAACGAAGAGACGACTGATGCCATAAAAGTCCGGCGTGAACACAATGGATAACTGATAACGCGAGCTCAAGGGTTTTATGGCCCCAGTCGTCACTTTGGTTGAGGGCTACTACAACTAACACCCGTATTCACAAACGTCACTATGAGGTCTCACAGTGCTCACGAACGCACAGGGTGGTTCAAATCGTGTCAGAAACAAAAGGTCAGTCAAACAGGACCAATCACAAAGCTGTATTGAACGCAGTGCGTTTACTCAGTGAAGGATCCCTTAAGTATTGTTTGTGAATACGGGTGTAAGAGTGGTATGGGTTGGCGCGGGCTGTACGCACCAGCGGAGTCCTTCTCGGAGGAGCGCTCGGGCTCCGGCGCGGGCGCCACGTCGGTGTTGTCGCGCGAGGCGCCGTCGTCCTCGTCGTCGCCATCGTTGTCGCGCCGCTTCGTGATGCGGCTGGAACCACAATAAATAACCTATTCACTACATACCATCTGATATAATATATTTAGTTAAATTTGAACGCAAATAATACTAGGAACAATTCGAAACGGTTCTCTAATTTACAATACATGTACACGGAAAAAACATTGGTAGTCACTTGATTTTAAATGAGACTGCTTACCACGCAATGACAGATAGAAATATTAGTTTAATCTTCAATTTCAAAACTTTTACGCAATTATAAGAGAAAAACATAATTAAATAGCTCCTAGCTTTCAAATCGCGATAACTTATAAAGTTACTAATGTTACCAGACATGATCTTTAATATGACATTTTCAAGTTTAATATTATGACAGGTATAAAAGTAGTTTGTCCATCGCAAGTACAAATTTTCATTAACCAACTGTTTCATTTTTTCACTAAAACCGAAAAATAACCTCACCTTAATTTGTAATGATAGGTTTTGGTATTTTTAAATTCAAATCTATCGCATCACTTAAACACGAGTAAATCAAAAACAAAAGATTCCATTTATACATCAATGACAGTTTAAAACCAGAACTAATGTCCACTTTGCCTTAGATACCAGAGCCTCTATTCAACATGTTAAAACCATATTGCCTTCAGCATGTTATCGTATTGTCAACATTATACTAGTTTTTATTTACTTGTTATAAAACAACACGTCTAAGGCAATGCTTGGCCCAGTAGAGGTATATTTAGCAATGGCAACGATGTCGGAAAGATCAGTAGTTGCGCAGCATTGAACCAGTGGTTCGGATATATCCGTCAATGGCGTTGAGCAGGTTAAGGGTGATGTGTGACGCACCTCTTCCGCTTGTTGTGCTTGGCGGGCGGCGGCGAGGGCGAGCGCTTGCGCTTCCCCTTCTTGCCGCGCGGGGGCTCGCCGCCCACCAGCTCCTCCACCGACAGTCGCAGCTTGTGCACCTGCACACACACACACACACACGTGAGTATCCAAGTGTTATACACCGTGTTTTTTTTGATTTACGATAACTTTAAGGGAACGTTATTTAGGTCAAATAAAGTGAATTTCCCAAAGACAGACAAATGATAACGCTTACGGTTTTAAAGATATTTAATATTTAAATTTAATCAGTTAATCACGTTGAACTAGTATAAAGGGCTCTTAATTGATAATAACAATTTTCTTTTAATTCTTATGAGTAAAGAGTTTCCAATTGTTAGGTTTGTATACGCGTCCATGGAATTAGTATACTAACGTACATCTGGAAGGTGCACTACACCGATAACGCGAGCCGAAAGAAATGTACTAAAGCTTACTGCGTCCGTTTCTAAAGGTGACCATATTTGAATTGCAATTTACGGACAAATTAATTTTACAAGCCGCCGGTAGTAAACGAAACAATATTTACTTATTCAACTGATTGTTCCAAAATCGATATCTGTGGATCTGTGGATCTGTGTGGTCACTGGCAACTAATCCGTTGACAAATTGAGGAAAAGTAGCCGCCATCTTGAACTTTTTCGTTATTCAACTGATTGTCTCCAAAATCGATATGGGTAAAAATCAAAATAAATGTCCAGTTAAAGAGAGTTTTGTCACCGTAACGAAACTGTTGGTTAACGTCAAACATACGTCATTTTGTAATGAAATTGTAAGTTAGACATCATTTAAGCGATATTTAAATAGCGTCTTTATGTACATTTATTTTGATTTTTACCCATATCTGGGCATCATCTGTGTGATCTCCGTCAACGAATCCGAGGACAGACTGAGAAAAAGTAGCTGCCGTCTTGAACTTCTTAATAAGAGCAGGTAGAACAAAATACAAGCATTGAAAGCTTTCAAACAAAATGTAGTATTAAGTTGTCATTCAAGTGTCAATTTCGAATAATAGGAGACCACACAGAATACACAGATCCCCAGATCCACATACAGTTACATTTCTTTCGGCTCGCGTTATCGGTGGAATGCACCTTCCAGATGTACGTTATTATTATTACTTACTAATTCCATGGTCATGCCAACATTGACGTATTTGACACTCACTATTAGTTAACTCTAAAGGCCCTTTTAGAATGATCAAAGATATAACATTCAATTATTACTTTGTTCTAAACAGAAAAAAAAATTATTTTTGCAATATTTCAAAATCAAATCTACCAATTAGTTTCTATGGATATACCTAGTAATATGCCGAAGTTATCGTAAATCAAAAAAAACACGGTGTATACAAGGTGAACAATCCAAACAAGCAGGAAGCAGTGGAGGGAAAATCACTGGGTTTTTAGTCGATGTTCCTACCACTCTCGGTTGGTGTGTCCCACATAACCACCTTGGGGAACACCTCACCAACCGTCTAGACCTTGACTGTCTTGCTGTGCTTTTTTTAAGCTAATTACTCAAACCTTGTGCGTACTTTTCAAAATGGTAAATTAAAGGACTTTACAAATGTGATTAATTTTTTATAAACAGTATTAGTAAAAAGTTATAACGTCTTTATCAAAAAATGCAAAAAATATTAGTGTTTTTTTTAAATAGTTTGCTTTTTTGTATCAAAGGGTGTAAATTAAATATTCAAAATGAATTCAGCATGTTCATTTTACACGAGAATTATACCAAACAGGACCTTGTAGAGATACTAATAAAATTAGAGTATTTTTTAAGACCCACTTGAAAAAAATACATTTTTTTTTTGGATGGCTGTCATGGATGTGGGGTTCTTAAATCAACCTTTGGGTTCTAAAAGAGCATGGCAAAATCTTTTATTCATCGAATGTAACAAAATTGACCTTGCAGAAACTACTATATAGACATGGAGCACGGACCTTCTTCTTGCCGGCGGCGTCGACCTCGTAGTCCTCCTCGTTCATCCACTCGTTGTACTGCGGCAGGTCGAGCGCCCAGGCCGCGCCCACGCGCCACGGCTCGCTGCGCGTGCACTCCCAGTTCGCCGTCTCCGGGACCTCCACCTGTCCAACACGCCCACCCATACACCCATAACATTAGAAAGTAAAGTTTAAAAAATATTGTAACTTTTTTTGTATAAACTAACAGAGATATTATTTTTAACCATTTTACGGTTTCAACGCCAGTGACAGATATATCCGCACCAGTGGTTCATCGCCAATGACGGATATTTTCGTCGTGGTTGCCAGCGCAAAATAGGCCTGAGCAAAAAAAAAAGGAAATAGACGACCAGTGGGTTGGTGGGTTATCATCAAAGATCGGAATAGGTAGAGCTAATTTGCCTAAACTTGATGCACCTTCATTCAATAATGTATTCCCATTTCACTCACGCTATGAATGAGAATGAATACGCGTCAAGTTTAGGCAAATTAGCTCTACCTATTCCGATCTCTGGTTTGATAACCAGAGATCGGAATAGGTATTTAAAAAACATAGTTAGGTTTTTTTCATCATTTTTCATTTTGAATGATCATTTAGCATTTCTTACGATTTAAAGTAGGTTAGCAACACTCGGGGTTTTAAAGCTTTTACCATCTTGCTACGGAACCCTCAAAAGGGTACATCAGGTACAGAGTATACCGGACTTGCACCGTTCTTTACTTAAACCTCGGATAACTTGTATCTTTGTCTACCAGGGCCACATGAACATGGTAGTGGTTCGTACCGGCAGGTCGACCTGCGCCCAGGTGTCGTGGCTGTCGGGCAGGTAGTACCAGTGCACGAGCGCGTGCGCGCCGCGCCGCAGCACGGGCCGCGCGTACTCCTCCTCGAGCGGGTCCACGCACGGGTACACGATGTGCGTCGCCTCCTCCTCGTCCTCTATACACACGGAAGGGAAAAACGTCAGACACCCACAGAAGAAACTCATGTCACATACAGTAAGGCGAGTAGTATTTATAATTTGATGAATTTAGCTGACAGGTGCCTAAGTCCATGGGGTCGGCAACGAATTTGCAGTCTTTAGAGAGCAGTCTTGCAGTTTGCAAATGTCCATTCTCTCAAAATAAGTATAAAATAAAGCATTATAAAACGGTACCATAAAGCTGCGACCACACCGCTGCTTAACGGTGCGTCAAAAACTGCGCCACGTTGTTACTATGGCCCCGTCTTTTGTTTACGCAACGACACCGTAATATACGCACCGTTAAGCTCCGGTGTGGGCGCAGCTTAACTAAATAATTTATTCTTTGTCGCCTTCTGTCAAATCCAAATGTCACAGTGAACGATAAGGAGAATACATATTTTAAGCTACTTTTGATAATGTGCGTTTATGAATAAGAGGGTTAATATATAACAGGATCTGTAGTCAAAGATGGTGATATCACGGTGATATTCTTTATTTTATTGTATAACTTAAGATTCTTTCCTCACAGTAATGAGCGAGTGTTTAATGACTTTTCACACGCAGCAATATTAATTTCATTATATTTATTTCATTTATATTAAGTAAATCTGAAGCCAGTATCCTTACCAAAATTCCCGCCATTGTCAGTAAACTTGGTCTCTTTAGACTGTAGTAAAATTTCCCTTAACCACTCACCACAAATCTCTCCCTGATGGTTGACGACTATATCCTTGACCTTGTTCGCGGTGGTCTTGTCGACGTCGGGCCGGATGTACACGCAGGGCGAGCGGATGGACTCGGCGCCCAGCAGGGACGACTCGATCTCCATCATCATCTGCACGTTCAGGTCCTTGCGCGAAGGGTTCTGGAAAGGGTTGGAGGGGTACGGGAAGAAACGGAGGACGAATTAGTTTTTTGGTCGGCGTTACAATCAGTGAATTAATTTTGAGAAGATTAATTTACCTACCTTTTTAACATATTGCTAACTTTTAAATTTAGACCCGAAATAATTATACAGTGTAAGAAAAACATTGCCTTTAACCTGTTATCATAATATGAGCTATCGTAACGTTGACAATACGATAACAGGTCAAAAGCAATAAGGTTTTACCGTGTACAATGTCAGCCCTGGTCATTATCATATTTACAAATAAGAAATTGTAAACAGAACTAATAGATAGAGATACAAAAAACATTTAAATTGTTTTGTCAACTGTATTGTAAGCTATTTGCGTATAACTAAATATCAACATAGATCGCAACACGACGGAGGACACTAAACCTCCATTACTTATATACAAATTAAATGTATGAACATTGAAAACATGCAAAACCAAAATGGGTGAGTAACAAAACAAGTAATTTTTCAAGTATTAGTTACAAAAATGGAATGTTATTAAAACAACAAAACCTTTAGTTATTAATGTCACACAACATAATTAATTACAGATATTTTGCAATCAAATTATTTCTGCCCACATAAAAGAACAAACAACATGAGTCTGGCATGAAATGGAACAAATAATGGTAACGTTCAAAAGCAAGGGTTCGATGGAATGTTTTTATATCTAAGTAAAAAATATTTTAAGTTGTAAAAATCAGTGAAGGTGGTGTAAAATCAATAAAGTTGGGTGCCTATTCGACAAGTGATATTTACAAATAAGTTGGATCAACATAGTAATGTTTAACAGAAAATAAATTTTATAATACAAAACTTTATACAGCGCTTTGAACTAATACAAGGACGTCATAGGGGTCCGTAAGGGAGGAGATGTTAGTAAACATTCACATGGCCATCTGTAATTTTGATCCGAGTGAGCGCAAGAACCTTCCAAATAGTTCAAAAGGACATACGTCGTCTGAAATCATAGTCTTTGCTCGAAACCGTTTGAGTCTGTGTTTGCTGGTATTCAATCCTTTCTTGTATCAACACAATCAGAGGTGTTATTCTCTAAAAAACGTGGTCGGATGAACGAACGAGTGAATTTCGCAGCGGCGAGTTTGAGTAGTACCGTCAGAGCGAACAAAACACTTTTTAACGCGTGCATTTTCAATTTGTCAGCATGGCTTTTGTCGATGAGATCGAACGTATAAGGCTGCCTAATTGAGAATGTACGCGCTACAATGTGTTTTATTCGCTCTGACGGGACTACTCAAACTCGCCGCTGCGACATTCATTCGTTCGTTCGACCGACCGCGTTTTAAGAAAACTCACACCCCAGTAATTGCTTAGCCACAGTAGAACCCTGTCGTAATGACGTAACGTCGAGTCACGAGAAACAATATATCAACATTTTGTCATAGACACTCGTCGACAGGGTTCTATGATGGTTAAATAATTAAGGGTCGGGAGTGCGGCGGGCTTATTCACCTTTTTTCATAAGACTGACCACACACAGATGGCGTGCGGGTTCAGTGTAGGTATGTACTTAAAGCCCTTGATTGTTTGTTGTTCTAACCGTAAGTTAATTGATGAAATACTATTTCCCTCTAAAGTATGGTGCGCGAGGTGAGAACCAACCCCTTTATTTTTAAACTGACCTCACTCACAAGAGGGATCCTTGGAAAACAATGAAATTTTCTCACCAGCAAAACCTATGATTTTCAGACCAACGACTTTTTTCAATGGCTGTTTGTTTGGACGTGTTCTTGCACCCACGGGCGTTTGCATCCAATTTGTAAACAGCTTCAGAGCGAGGACACGCGAGAACGAATTCCTGTATCATTTGCGCTGGAACCCGCTGTATACGGTACGAAATGCGTTGAACGTTTTCATGGTGAAGACAAAGCCGTAAGAAATAAATGTGCATATTTGTTTCGTTATTATACAGCATTTCATTAAAAACCCTAAGAAATGTGACTGTGAAATGTGGTTTATATAGGAAGTTGAGAATAGAGGAAGACTTAGGATGTTGATAGAGAAATGTGGAAGTTCGTCCGTATGGAAGATATTATATACAAGCGGAAAAAAAATCGTATTAAATTTCATTATTATAGCAATTAAGAATGATTTAGATAAAGTTTTTGTTGAAGTTAATGGGTTTGCTCTTGACTAACTTTTGCCCTTGAAGGACGAAGATTTTGTCGACGATGAAGCGAGCTATTCACCCTAGCTTTAACCTTTTACGCGTCCAAGTATCCAACGTTGGATACTAGAATAGTTTAATGTATAACAGTGGTTGGAAATAAGATTGAAATTGTAATCCATATGTATATGACACGATGTTCCACGGGTTAAATAGGTTTACATGCTGATGTCTCGCCATTTGGACGTGAACGATCGTCCACATACAGCAGGTTCTGAATTGACACAGGTATAGGTTTGAGCGTGGTGAGTGAGCCGTGAGTGCGGTCGGGCGGGTGCGGGCGGCGCGTGCGACGGGCGTGCATACCTTACCGACCTGGAAGTCGAACTTGCGCCACCGCTGCTCCGACTTGAAGCGGAACATAGTGGCGAGCGCCGTGCACAGGGAACCGCCCGGCTTCATGTCCATGAATACTTTCATCTGGAACAACGAGTGTCTGGGTTAGTCAAATGTTTTTTGTTAAGTTTATATGTCACCCTATCAGTGCGATAGCTCTTAGTATCCTTCGGGACCCCTTGAAGGTACTCCTGCATTTTAGAACATTAAACACATGTGCGCGCTTACATTGCATGTTGTGAAATACGAAAATTTGATATATGGTTTTCTCTGGTCCCTTGACATTACGGCTATCGAGGTTGGAAGTAGAGAACTTAGTAGGTAGCGATACTGTGTTGGCAAGGATATTGCAATTAGCATATAAATCGATCGACGTCTGTTACTTTCCGACAGCTGCTTCGATATTAAGTACACTTAACAAGTATATACCTAATCACACTTAAATAAAAGAATAGAAAAGAAACCTGAGCACGTAAGTTGGTACGTCATCACTCGAATTTAAAACGTTTGTTATCTCCCTTTGTTTGCTATTTCTGAATCGAATATATTTCGCACGACTTTAACGATCCATTGAGTAGAACGAATAGTTGGCCCAACAAGGCTGTAATGGTTAGGCGATGAGTACCTACTTATTTGTAGATCACAAATATAAGACCTTGAACTTATTGTTTCGAATTCAGTAATACTTACCAATGACTCAATCGGCACAGGGCACAACTTTATACCTGATTTATATATAATGCAGTGTCGGATTTGTGAATCGAAGTTAATACTATTTTGCCACTTCAAATCAGATCTAATTTTTTTTCAAAATTTCAAGCTTCTATATGTACTGTAAATTTCATTAATGTACCCTACCTGTTGTAGTTTTCGAGGAAAATTCCTGTGACATACGAACGGCCATGTCATTTAGCTACGGAACCCTAAAAACCCTAACTTTCGGTTATTTAGCTCAAATGCTACGCAGTTCCGTCGTGACTCGTGAATAAAATAGACAGCGGCGGAAATGAGCGACATTGTTTAGAAAGAGGACAAAAAGAACAATAAACGTAGATCGCAATTGATTGTTAACAAAAAGCATCTTCCTCAAAACCTTGATCAGATATATCCGCGACGTAATGCTGCCTCTTCGTGACTTTTCGATATTGAGATTCCGTTTCAGCTTTTTTTTTAATAGTCGTATAAAGTCGACTTGTACCCTTTTTCACTAATAGACATTTAAAATCTCAAGATTTCTGCTGAGCTTCCTGTATCTTTATACCTACATACATAAACTCACGCCCATTTCCAGAATGAGGCAGGCACTAGGCAGATATACAGAATAACCTACTAACAACCCTAAAAAAAACTAGTTGATAATTCTGTAACCACATTTCGCACAATTCGGCTAAGATCTTTACCAGTGTATTAGTGACACGTTTAGTTATAGGTTTAATTAACCGGTTATAACCGGGCATTTGCATTCCCCATTGCAAACCCATCGCCTAACAGTTACAAGCCTTTAGGTATTCCCTTAGTCGCTTTACGACACCCACGGGAAGACATGGAGTGGCACTATTCTAACCCGGCAACCACACCCTACCTCCTATACCTATCACCCTTTTAGTAATCTTAACCTACTTCGACCACATATGATTCTGTTTGGTCTGTAAGTTCTAAGACAATGGCTAGCCTTCGCAGTCACGACAATGACCAGTAATTTACACATTTTACACACTATTATGCGCATTGCAAGTTTATGCGGACATAATGCACTTCTTAATAAGGTTGTGAGATTATAAAACGTAATTTTATTGTATTCGAAATATTATTTCTAATGACGTCACGTAACAGTTATAACTGCCGCAAAAATGAGAGTTAGGTTTAATGCATATATGAACAAGGCATTGGATTTGGACCACGAAAAGAATCCAATATTATGAAGGTACAATAACTTAATATTATAATGCAAAATTGTGTGTTTATAACCATTTAAATCCAAACGTCTAGCATAGGGACATTTCATCTAGGTCCTCAGGGCTGGCAACGCATTTGCAGTAACAAAGATTGTCACAAAGATAGCAAATATTTATGGGTTTCAAAATCCACTTAGCCTTGCCTTAGGTGGCCTTTGCGCTCGTTTGCCATCCCCATATCATAAACAAAACTACTTTAATGAGATTTGGTACGGAGATAGTGTTAACCGCCCAGAAAATTTCATATCTCTCGAGGAAAGCGTTAAAAAAGACGAAGCCGCGGGTATAATGTTGGAAATACACAATAAACCTGTAAAAAAAATACTTGTTACGTTGCTAATTGATCAATTATTGTTAGTACGCATGTGGAAGCGAATAAAAACTCGTATAGCTGCTGTCTTACTGCAGTTCTGCTTAACAACGTAAAAATAACAGCCAAAACATTTTTATAAAAATAAAACACGTGAATTTGCAGCATTTCGACATTTCCTCTCAAACTTGTTCACTTATTCAACACGTGTAGAAAAGTGTTTACACGGCTGACAGACAATCTAAGAGTCTCTGTTGCGGCTTTTATACAACTAACAATAAAATATTGAGGCAGCGGCAGTGACCGGTTCTGCCTATCGAGCAACGGTCGCGGCGTTGCGAGACCGTACATTTAAAATTCGTTCTAAAAACAATACTAAAATAACTATGAAGACTGTTACAAGTGGAATACTTATTTTATTGACTGTGGCCAGTGCCTGCGGATCTAACTCTAATAGTTCACCATTGATAACTAATGTAAGTAAGTTTTTTTTAAGTGCATTAAGTAGAGCTTTAGCAATGAGATCAAACGACCTTTCACTTAAGCTTATCATATTCGAGTCCCACGTATGAATATGTCCACAATGAGTTCGCGTTTTTAGTGAATCGACGATTAACTCAAATCTTAACACAGCTTTGCAAATAAAAAATGTATCGCGACCTTCTGAGGTCAAGGTGTGTCAGTAAAAGGTTTAGTTCGGTATTGATTTGGTGTTATTGAAACACTAATTGAGTAATAACAACTGTTAACGCATTTATTTAATAGCCGATAAAACAGCGTGTTCACTTGAAAACAATTAATTTACTAAAAAGTTAGGAGCTACGCTTTTGTTGGTCAAATAATTGCCACATCTATTTTTTTATTTTACGTATTTTATTTATAACATCTCTGTTCCATCTTTTACCATCACGTTATATAAATCAATTATCTATAGTAGGTACTTCATTGCAAACAAAACCTTAGGTTAAGGGGTGAACATTAATTTAAATTTGTGAACGTTACAAAGAGTGAAGAGTTAATATCTCGAAAAGCAAGCATTTTTAAATCATTGGTTAAAATCTGTCGGGCCCTTATGATGCGATCAATATGTCACTGTCAATAAGTGTCGGTACTTTTTAGTTGATAAAAAAACTTTATCTGTTATAAGTTAAGAGATACAGTGTGATCACTTGTAACAGTCTTCATAGCTATAATGATTCATGTATAGTATTCTCGAACGGGAACGGTAAGTTTTCGCATTTCTGAAAATTGTTTTGAAAACCAATTAACAGGTCCGTCGCGGTGGAGTCCACTTCGAAGGGCCCCACTGGGCGAAGGAGGAAAACTCGCTATACTGGGTAGACATCAGCGGACAGACGGTGTACCGGCTGGACGGACAAACCGGCAATATCACCACGAGGGAAATCGGTAGCGTACTAACGAACCACATGACTAAATTTATTATAGACTATCCGTAAATATTATTATTAGAAATCCCGATTTTAGACAGAAATAGGAGGTAAAAATAAGTTACCTACCTTTATTTTTGGAATATCTTACAATGACTAATAGATATGATATGTTACAGCAGATAGGATAGGAATAGCTAGAAATAAATGCAGTCTACACCTGGGTCAATTGTAATTTGAAACATTGTCCTCCCAATAAATACGAGGCAGGTACCTCATTCATTCACCCCTGAATACAAAATCTGACCAGAAAAAAATCTGTTGACTGTGGAACCAGTAAGACATAACTGGAAATATATCAAAAAACCTAAATAAACTCCTGTTTCAAATTACTCGTAGAACAAAATGAGTGCCAATGAATTTTAAGAACAATACTTTTATGGCGTAATGAAGGCAAACGAGCAAACCTACATGATGGCCAGAAGTTTTTAGTCGCAAACTAAGTCCAAGATGGAATGATTTTAAGCTCCATATCGCAAAACCCGTCTGACAAACCAAACGTTAAACAGCATGTACTTGACAGGTTATGGGCCCGTGACGTTCGCTGTCACAGTGAAAGACAACCCGAAGCTGCTGGTAGTGAGCGCACGCGCGGAGGTGTTCCTGCTGCGCTGGGACGCGCCCGCGGGCGACGCGGCGCTGCGCCTGCTCAGCGCCGTGGACCTGGGGCTGCCCGACAACCGCTGCAACGACGGGAAGGCCGATGCCAACGGGAGGCTCTGGTTTGGTAAGTTGCGAAGGACGTGAACTAACGAGTCTTTAATACTACAAATATATTTTTTAGAAATAAACAAATAATAAAAAATCACATAGTCTTGATCACAAATTTGATCAGTCCGTTAAGACTGCGCCGAGCAAACGCCGAGCGTCCAGTGGCGCCCTTATTACTATTATTGTGTTTTCTAATTAACTAAAGAATTTCTTTGGAATCAAATGAAATATTTTTGTAGCGCAAGTAAAAACACAATTTATGGGATACTTAACAAACTTTAATAAAAATTGCCCTTTGAGTAGTCAGCTTAACGGGAAAAGGTGGCCACTTTTTTCCGTTAAGTTAATAACTCGAAGGTGAATTGTTATTAAACTATATAATATACCCTATGAGTTGTATTTTCATTTGTAGTACAAAAAAAAATCGACCAATTTCAAGAAAATACTTTAGTTTATTAGAAAACACAATAAAAGTAATGAGGGCGCCACTGTACATCCGGCGTACGCTCGGCGCAGTCTTAAGCGCTTTTGCAGAATATGCAATTAAAAAAACAAACTCACTTTCGCATTTAGTGTATTTTACGGATGGTAGAACTCGACGATAAGTAAGAGGAAGAGAAATTTAAAACAAAACATGTCGTCAATATATATGGAATATTACCTACGTAGTAAAAGCTTTGGATGTTACAACCCCAACGTTTTCTGTTAAAAAACACGTGCCTAGCGAATTTATCTGTCATTTCAGACCAAACGAATTCAGGTATCAAATGGCACGAAAACCTTTTGAAATTGTATATGATTACAGGAACAATGGGTAAAGAAGTGGGCAAGAACATCGACAACGACCAAGGCACCCTGTACATGATGGACGAGACCAACTACATCCACCCCGAGGCGAAGGTCCGCCCGGTGTCCATCTCCAACGGCATGGCGTGGACCGCCGACAACAAGTTCATGTTCTACATCGACTCGCCTACTAGAAACATTGATGTTTTCGACTTTAATCTTGCTACTGGCTCTATACGTAAGTTTCCACCAGTTCTACGTGTCCCATATTCATCTACATCGTTTCGGTAGCGGTATTGTCAAATTGCTTTTGCTCGGAACTCTTTGTGAATAGAACTCATCACACGCTGTTTACTTGAGAACTGTCTGAAGAGTGTTCCTTATGTCTTTATGCTATTTGTGTACAAAACATCATGTGGATCGGTCGAGGTGTTGAACCGTAAAGGTCCACATAATAGGGTTCTATCAGATCGGACTGCGTGGTAAATCTGCAGAACTTCATACGCTAATTCTGGACGGTGTAAGTCATGCCCCGGGATGGGTCACATCGTGACAGTACCTACGTCGTAACATGACACATATCGTCCTCATAACCTGTACTGACACGGTCACGTCGGTCACGGAACCTACTAAACATTACGATAACATATTACAAATGTGGACGCACCTAATTTCGCCTTTGCAATATTGGTAAGGATAAGGATTACCGTGATCATGTTTGAGTTCTGATTAGTTATTGAATGCTTTTTAATATTTCAGGAAACAGAAGAACCCTGTTCAGTTTCCAATCAAACAACGTTACTGGAGTTCCAGACGGCATGACCATTGACAAGGATGGGAACCTGTGGGTTGCTTGTTATGATGGGGGAAAGGTTAGTGACTTCAAGGGCTTAACAATTAGTCTATTGAACTTTATTCTTAATGAGGAATTTGAAACTAATTTGTGTAGTTATCATGACAACTAGGTATGTAAGAAAACCATGAAAAATATGCACTAAAATACCGGCTTTTAAACTTTATGTATTTAGGCAACAAGGACCTTCATTACAGTTGACTTGGCAGACATACAATAGGATCTGTCTAAAATACGGGATAATCCTAGACAGATTGCGCATTCTAGTATGGGGCGCGTTCCAAATGCAAATTATTTCGTCCGTTACGTAATTCAAAGGTAGTCAAAATAAAGGACTTTCACTGAAAATTCGAGAGAATTATCCACTTACGAGATGTTAGTTTTGACTGGTAAAGAATTATTTTCAGATTAGTAGAGAGAGATCATGTCACATTCGAGACACAATGTCAGCTGCATACCTAGACAGTTTCTATAACAGATTCATATTCGTTTTGATCTCTATTGTTACGAGAATAGGGCTACTAGGCATGCCAGCATAGATACAGTGTAAGTAGATAAGATATTGATCATTTTTGACACATGACATAGAAAATCTGACAGCATGAATGAACCTTTATCACAGAGCTTTATCTTTGCATCATTTATCAGATCAAAATCCAGTAAACAGATAAATTTGTAGCATTATACTTACAGTGCTACCATTTTCTTAATAGTGATCGGAAATCTTCGTTTGTGTATGACACGCAAGTGACAAATATACCGTCAGTTGCGAGTGCAAGAGTGAAAGCGATAGCCAGCCAAAAGCTATTAAGATGCTGGGAATACTGCAGTATATTTAGATGAGTAGGTCATCTCCAACATAAAACATTGACGACGCGATAGCCTAGTTGGTAGTGACCCTGCCTACGAAGCTAGAGGTCCTGGGTTCAAATCCCGGTAAGGGCAGATATTAGTGTGATGAGCGCGAATATTTGTTCCTGAGTCATGGATGTTTTCTATCTATTTAAGTATGTATTTCTCTATACATATAAGTATTTGTATCGTTGTCTAGTACCCATAGTACAAGCCTAGAGCTTAGTTTGGGACTAGGTCAATGGGTGGGACATTGAAAAAAAAAATAAAAAAAAAAAAACTGCTCTGGTGGTAAGGTTGTCCATATATGACATTAATGTGACGACACATATTTATCAAGTACACTCATGACTTAATGGGTCAATCAACTTTTCTTTGTAGCTCATTGCCATGGTTACGTCTCTTGGGTCACTCTTGAAAACCACTATTCCGGCAACCATCAGGTTTTGTGGCAATTACAAACCCATTCTCTTATAGGTTTTCTTTCAAGCGTATTAGTAGTGTATATTATAACCATTTTTCTAAGAAACTATCACTGTTGTCTCCTGGCTTACGGGACAGAATAACAACAACAAAAAGTTGATTCACCCTAATGTGCTTTCTTTTTGCAGGTGATCAAAATAGATTCCAGAGCTGGTAAACTTTTAGAACAGCACAAGTTACCAGCGTCTAAAGTAACATCGGTTGTTTGGGGCGGCCATGACCTCTCCATCTTGTACGTGACCACTAGTCGAGTGGGAATGAGTCCCGGAGAGCTGGCCCAGGAGGCAGAGGCTGGCTCCCTGTTTGCTATTGAAGGAACCGGGACCAAGGGACACCCAGAAAACCAATTTGTGTTTGCCGATGCTGCTAGTTACTGAATTGCTTTTTATAGTTTCAAAGTAAATACATTTTAATATCTGAGTACGTAATCTGTTGTATTAGTGATTGGACCCCTTTGTGTACTTTAACATTTTTAGTGCCAGCAACCTGCTAGGCAGGATCTCTGTTCATAAGTAGGTAAATGTTGTTTAAAAGCTGGAAAAAAAATAGTGATGCGTTACATGGCAGTGAATGTGTTAATGCGGGCTGGTTTCCACAACTAGATGATAAACATATTTAATCAATCCTGGATCTCTACCTTTGTAGGCCGTGATACTATCAACTACTTGTCACAATTACACTTAAATCATAATTATTGAACATATAACAGTCTCCAATATAAAGCCAACCTCTACTTTCAGAGCATACTCTTAATGGCCCAACTGTCTTTTTTTGTAATAGTACTTGAATGTGATCATAGCAGTAATTAAAAATACAAGATCGTATTTTATAGATTGTACATGTTTCAATAACCTACCTGAAAAACGCACATCTCTGACCAAATATTAGATGTCTTTTTATAACACAATATTTTTCATGACTTTCATGACACCTAGTTAAGATTTTTTTTGCCATAAGCGCACTGGGCACCAGATGGTAAGTAGGGTCCATAACACATTCAACATTCATTCCTAAGACAGCAAATGCGGTGCCAGCCCTGCCTATACACTAGTTATTTCACCTGTTTTCTTATCCCCACACTAGAACACAACAATGCAAACACTATTTCTTGGCAGTCGCATAAAAGATAAGATGGTGGTAATGATCTGGAGAAACCCTGCACATGGTCCCACCACCTACACTTGAACCTAAAATGAATTAAACTAACTTTATCAATCAGTATATCCATTTGAGAATCACTAACCACAGACATATATTGATATTAAACTAACATAACATAAAACACCTCATTTTGCATCAGGGGTTTAAAGTTTAAAATACTCACTGGAAGCCTCATGAAGGGTGGATCTGTAGCATTCTTGCCAAGTTTATTCTCCTGGTACTGAATGAGCTGGATAACCAGTTGGGCCAAGCCCTCCTTGGTAGGTGGGTCAGTCTGGACATGCTGAAAAATAAACACAATATTTAATAACATTTACCAATGTTGATCTTCAACTAGAAGAGTCGCAGGAGAAACAGGAATTGTTAAATGAGGCAAGGCAAGTTAAATCTAAGAGACAATTTAAAACCATTGTTAATTTTTATAATGGTCAAGTTACACCTTTGTCTGTAACTAGAATATAAAAAAATAAAATAAACAACAAACAATAACATTGTTTTGGGTGATATATTACACAAACCATGTCAAAAAGCAGTATAACCTTTCACATTATTTCATACAGCCTCTATAGCGAAGTGGAAATGCTGGCTACCATGGTATTATTAGTGATATGCTTTTGCTCATTCACTTAGACTTTATTTTGCCCTTTATTATAAGAAACTTTGTAGTCTGTTACGGTAAAACGCTCAGCAAAAGTAAATATTTTACAATGGTTGTTATTGTTAAGTGTAGTGATTTACATTGCCACGAATAATAGCCCCAGACTTGTCTAAATATTTTAATATCCGTCATAGGATTATGACTTATGTACCTTTTTGCAATTCTTCTGCAACCAAACACGAATTTGATCGAATTGTGCCAGCGATTCCGGCGACTGGAAAAACTCGACGTTCGGCCCACCGTCCTTCTTCGGGCCTATAGTAGCCATTTCTAAAGTGGGTTACACTCACGAAATGCACAATAACACTTTATCTTATAAGTTATAACTAATAATACGTTTATCCTGTAATAGTTAACCGAATTTCATGAAAAAACAATACTGCCTCGCCTGCAAATTCACATTCACTTGGTATTTTTAATCTGTGATGGCGTCTCCTTTACATTGACGTTTAGGTAAAGATGTTGCCATTTTAAACCTTTCCTGGTAACGATCGGTTTTTACATCACTAGCCTAAAAGCGACATCTATGGTCGAGTGGCAAAACTACGGTGTACTTATCACTTATATTTCAAAGATGGCGCTTTTACCGTAGAAGTAGGGAAATTGCGATATCACGGCGATTTACCAAAGAAGCACGGGCGCTAAAATCACTGTTCGTTTACTGTATTACATATCCAGCATTTGCTTTACCAAAAAAGAAGTGACTTATGATTCAGTGATGCAGGAGCAGGTAGCGGTCTATTCCCACCGGTGACCAATCTTAATGGTGGGAACAAAAAATACTGAATAACAACGGTTAGTAATAATGAGGTTGGCAACAGGGTGGTATAATACAGCTATATTCTGCAGATAAGAGTTTAAAGCAAGAAAATAACGTTCAGTTTAACGTAAACATGTTTATTTAATAATCTACAGCTAAAAAAAGCGCGTCTAATGTCTGGCAGGTTTTCTTACCAAGTCGGCTTTAAACTTATTTAGGAACAACAAGTACAGTCACCAGCACTAATATATTATTCACCATTGCGCTCAAAAATATCTGACACGCTCTTACGCCTCTAGTAACAGACACGTGTTAGATATTTTTGAGCCCAATTTTGGACAATATAATATTGATGGTGACTGTACACTGACGGACTCATAAACTGCATCAATTTGTTTGGAAGTTGTTCGTAAGTTGATGCAATTTGTCCGTGAATATATATTCTGTTTTATATTAGTTTAAACACATCAAAACGAGTCATGGAAGAATTGAAGTAAGCGTTAATTGACACTATAATATAATTTAGCTCATTCAAATGGTCTTTTAGTTCTTAAAATAAGATTGGCATCGTATTGTCCAGTAATATCTATAAACAAACATCCACATATTTTAAGACAAATTAATTGTATGTGACGACTAGTACAATACAGACACGGAGATATGCAAAACATCGTATGGTAAAACATCGAATTTTAGGTCACTTTAGATTAAAATTTTTGTATAGTAATTGTTTTGTACTAATTGATCTTTTTTTTAATAGTAGTGCTAGAAATATTAATACGCATAAGAGACCCTGATCAAACAATAAGTCACATTTACATTATATTTTTAATTTGGTAAATTGTTTGACTTTGTAAAAGTCAAATATCTTGGTAAACCAATGCAGGATCGTGATCAAACTTTTTTGTCACACCGCAATAAAATTCACCCGAATTCGACCTACCTAATTGTGATAATAAAAGTAGGTGGGTTAGGTTCGTTAGGTATCTTCAGTTGCCCGAAGCTGCCCAGGAACAGGAGCCCCGCCGTAGGACGGGGTTCCGTCGAAACTTAGTGTGACAAGCTGCAGTGAACGCGATTAAGATTGACATGATCCTTCCGTTGAAAGCAAAATAATTGTACACATAGTTAAGTCACTCTGGGGATGCATTAGCACATTTAAAGTAGTGAAACTATATGTACGCTCGAACACACAGTAATTCGGAAAATCCAACAACCTCCTAAGGCCCATCACACAACGAAATAGAATGAAATATGAACCTATTGTGAATACCACAGAGTAAATTTTCTACTTCGATACTCAGTCATAAAAACAAAGGAAGATCCATTTTATCTCCTTTGGAACGGATCTTTATTCCAATGGCCGTATTATCTATTACTTTTTGTACGGGGGCCTTACGATGTCAAACGGATACCAAGATGTGTGTAAGTCACATAAAAATTTTCTAATAATAATGCATAATCAAAGTGATTTAACTATAGTAGTTAGACTATGTAGCGTAGTGTTTTATTTTAAAACGCACACATGACGTTAGCCGATCGGCAGCGGCACTCAACGTATTACACAATCTCTTATCAGAACTGGAGCTATGCGTAATCTTTGAATATAAATCTCCAAGATCTTATACGACAAACACATTGTAAACCCAGGCGTTGCGCCACAATATATTTATCGTGCTAACTCGAACACATACAAGGCATTATTGTCATTAAAATTGATTAATACGTTAACATTTTCAATACACGCATTATTAATAAGCAATACTTATATTATTAGCATTAATAAAGGAATCGGCGGAGGTCAAAGAGACAACGATGTGACTAAAATAAAATAAGCTGCAATAAAAAAAACATAGAGAAATAAACACAGCCATAGGACGTAGCAAACAAAACTGGGTAAGGCCACGGAGCGTTCGAACCGCCCCCGCTTGTGTTACCAAAATAATACATGTAACATTACAAAAAGCATTTATTTTCCAGGTATCATGTAAGAATCTAATCACAACTACCTATTATAATTAAAAATAAATGCCACAGACAAAAAACTTTGTCTATTTTGGTAACACACAAGCGGGGGCGGTTCGAACGCTCCGTCGCCTTATCCATCTACATATATTTATAGCAATTTTATAAAATAAATTATTTTCTATCGTAACTTTTTAAATTTAATGAATTTAAATACCTGGCTATTAAAAAGTAAAATATGTTACAAATTTCATTACCTACAAGCTCTAGTCTTAAACAACAGTAAAAAAACGTCTTTTTTAAATACCTGATTATTAAAAAGTAAATTATGTTACAAATTGCATTAACAAAATCCAATCTTAAACAACAGTAACAAAACTATGGCAACAACTAAATAATATAATATCACCTTAAAATGCTCTTTACAAATAATTACCTAATCATATCAAAAAGTTGAGCTATAAGCGTAATTCATTCCTCAAACGAAACCCAATAAGTTATTTAACTGCTATCCGGCGTTGTTGTAAAAACTGTAAAAACCATATTTTATTTTGGAGATAAGTAATTTTCATCAAATTAGTAATTTCCAATCCATTACAAGGTAGATAATCAATTGAAGTAACTATCTCAATGACGATGCACTCAAAATCTAATCGATATAAATTAATAACACAGTTATTTCAAATGCATTCAGCATTAATTAATATGATAATTAAATCTATGATATAAATAAACAACTATCTGATTATAATATATTCTTATTTGTTCCAATAAATACATTTCAATTAGGTGCATAATTAATGAACAATATGCATCGAAACATCATAACACAAGCAAAGGAGTCAACCGGCAAATATCATAAGACCTTTCAGATTATAAATACCTTAAAGTTGGGTTGGAAAATATAAAAAAACAACAAATATTACAAAGTTGATCTCGTTAGAAAAAAACATGTTAAAACAATTATTCTCAATGGCAGTTTCTCTACTATATTGCTTAGGTTCAAAGCAAAGATGCTTAGCATCGGTTGTTCCTAAAAGCAATACCAAAAACGCATTGTCAGAATGCGGTGTTGCCACGCTAGCTAAAATCCATTACTTATAAACTTTACGGGGTATCGCACAGAATATTTAAGTGACCCTCAAATGTATGGTTCCAAAAGTGCAGCTGCCATCGTGTAAATATCCTATTGTCTGCTTGGTGTCAACAACAACTGAACGTGTTTTGATACCAGCAAGGTTGATCTTGACTTCACTGGTAGTATGTATTGTTTACAGAAATTTGTGGCGTGTTCAATGACTTGAGTCTTTAAGTTAAGTAGTACTCACCTTTTATTTATATTTAAGGACAGTCACTAGCACCGAAGATAGGAACGAGTTCACTTCATGTTGGGTGGAGAGCACTGTACACGCATTAAATAATTATACTAACTATAAGCAATATCCCGGGCAACTGCATCTCTATTTCAAAGCGGACATTTCTCAGGCTGATGTCAGGTCAGGCACTTCTATACTACCTAGTAAACAACAAAAGTTGTTCATGTCTATTTTTTGGGTGCGGTTCGGACGCCAGGTTTTTCCAAAACACGTCCATTGCTTGTAATAAGCTTTACCCCACGTAGAATGGGAGTCGAGAGCTTTGGGGTTCGGTCTACTTGATCCCGAGGTAGTTTTCGGCGAGGCCTATGTAGTAGACGGCCTGGGCGATACCGAATAGCGGTGCGATGACCATCATGCGGCACGCGCCGCCCTTGAAGAATGCCTTCGGACCCTCTTCCTTCATTGTCGTCCTGCGTACCAAGTAAATAACGGTAAAAAAAAGCTATCAACGTTTATGAGATTCCTAAAGACTTAAAGCAACCAAAAATGTTTTGGGTAGGAATCCCCTAAACAAAAATAAATCATCGTTTCTGGTTTCTGTAAGTCACACATCGTAAACACATTAGTAGTATTAGAAGTAGAGTCTTAAAATTTTATTCTTGAGAATGCAAAATGCCTATGGGTCTCAAATCCCATATACTATCAGGTGACATGTGTGCTTGTTTGCTTTCTACTTTCCATTAAATAAAATCTTGAAACGTAACATATTTCTAGATCAACTTTACTTTCTCTTGGTATTTTCAAGTGGAAGTTACAATAAATCGGTACATTAACCTTTCGTTTGCGGTAGGTATAAAATTTTGACCGCTCATTGCAGCGACGCGGCCACGTGACCGGTCACGTGAAATCAAACCCACTGAAATGGCAGCCAACCTGAATATTTTTATGTAAGGAGCAATTTTTCGTAAATTTCTATACCATATTGGCTTAACCTACAATCGTTTTGAAACCTGCTGCTGCTATGTAAAAAGGTTTAAAATAGAATGCGAGTAGGCACGCAGGGTATTGAAACGGATCTGCGCCTACGCAGTTCATAGGCAGGTACGGATCCGTGTCAAAGTTTATGAAAGGTTAAAACAATGATCAGTGAACCGTATCAGATTCAGGTAGCACGTCGGACTCACGTGACGCAGTCAAGGATGGAGCTGTACTGGCGGCCCTCCTTGGAGATGGTCTGCAGGCGCGTCTTCACCACGTCCAGCGGGTTCACCGCCAGCGCCGCCGTGGAGCCCGCGATGCAGCCCGACACGAACGACCACCTGGACGAGGAGACGGGGACTTTAGGATTCGAACAAACGAGTGGCAGTGATCTCCGACGCAAGCAGTGCTATGGAGATTAGATCACCCATGGTTCAAGAACCTAGGTCCACCGGCTTTGACTGTACATTGTTCGATCAGCAGAGGTCGGACAAATGGGCGTCATTACTCGCAATAATGTGGATATGACTCCAAAGATTTTAATTAAACAAATTAAATTATATTAATTGATTACTTATCCGAAAAATATTTTTGGTCGTTTGCCAGACAGTAATAAATAAATATTAAAAAGAAGTGAGAAGTGGCTATTAATATTAATCTACTTACTTTTGCACATTAACATTCGTGGATTGCGAAAGGAGCTTTTCACCTCATATGTTTATTTTAGCCGTGAAAAGGAATAAAGTAACCACGGAAAATATATAAAAAATACTGTTTATTTGCTTTAACAAATCTACACAATAACAAGTCTTTGTAGTATTTATTACCGTCTTGCAAAGGATCAAAGTAATTTTTCGGGTACGCAAGTAATCAATTAATGTAATTTAATTAGTTAAATTAAAGTATTTGGAGTCATGTCCACATAATTGCGAGTAATGACGTCCATTTGTCCGATCTCTGTCGATCAGCCACCCTATTTCGGACTAGTACACCAGTCTAGACTGTAGACAATTCTAATGCCACATGCTTGCGGTGTTTGCCAAACACGGCAGGACACAACCATACGTTGGAGTGACCACGATGTATTTCCATCTCACTCCAACGTATGGTTGCGTCCTGCAGTTTTTGGCAAACACCGCAAGTGTGTGGAGCCGACATAATAAGTCATGTACGACAGTTTAACGCGGAATAACCAAGTTTATCTAAAAATATTTCATTGGTTTCCGAGTAATAAAATAGTTCATTATTCGCTGCGCTGTTCACGTTTAACGTAACTAAACTTTATAGGAAAATGAGTATCTACCTTCTATAGTAACTAGCAAGTTTCTATTAAAGTTTAATTCCTGCGTAGTGCAGCGGTTTTAAATCAAGTAACCGCATCGTATTTGCCAATTATTGGAAATAACAATAGATATTTGATTGCCCTATTGTTTAAGGGGTGTCATCACGCCCTCGCCACAGTCCTTAATACGGGCAGTAAACCAAGAAGTGGTATCTCAGACTCAATTGACAAAGTAGATTCTCCTCTCCTGATAGAAATAAGGTTGTGATTGCTATCTGAGATGCTACTATTTGACTTAGCAGGGCAGAATAGTAATCCACCAGATCATGATGCTATTAGCTTCTGCCCGCGACTTCGTCCGCATAGATTTCAACTATAGATGTTTCCTCGGGAACTTATAAAATTTCCGGAATGAAAAGTAGCCTATGTGTTAATCCAGGATATAAGCTATCTCCACCCCTAATTAAATCCAATATCGTCCAGCCATTGCAGCGTGAAGGAGTAACAAACTAATACACACACATACACATACTTTCGCATTTATAATATTAGTGGGATACTACCGTCGTTCTGAAAAGACCGATTAGACCGCTGTCGGTACAGAATGTGTTTGAAGTTTTTTTTTTTTTTTTTTTTTTTTTTTTTTTTTTTTTTTTTTTTTTTTTTTTTTGCCCCGCGGCGACTTCAACAGCTACTACCGCCGGGCTATGGCGTTTCCACGAATTAGTGATTTCGCCAGTGTCAAGTGTATATAAGTATAAATCAATATAGCAATAAAATACAATCCAATCTTCTCTGGGAAGATTGGGGGCAACGTTGTTCGGTAGTTTGTAGGACAGAGGTCAAGATAGTTTTAACCTATGTACCACTTCGAGTCCACTTGTAACGAGAAGAAAGATGCCAGATACGCGAAATAAGTCCAAGTTTTCAATCACTGTGCAACACAATGGCATAAAAAGTACAAATCACTATCAGAAAAGAACTTTGAACACCTAAATACACAAAAAAATAAAACTAAAACAAATTACACATCCGCCATCTTTTAACGTTGCAAATGGCCCCGTGTTTGAAGTTATATTTTTGAACTGCGTTGACAGCTGTCATATCAGGCCTTTAAGAGCAACGGGAGTAAGTATAGTTAGCAGCATAAAAAAGGGACAGGATACCGAATGCAAAAAATTACGCATTCTGACGATACCGCTAAAGTAGAATAGTATAAGAGACTACAGTAGAAGTATTAGTAGTTACCAGAATGGAGGTGCGGACGCGCCCGGCTCTTTGGGTCCCAGATCGTTGAGGATGGCGAAGGTGGGGAAGTAGACGACGCTGAAGGAGACGTCACGTGCGCCTGTCGCGCCGATGCCGCGGTACAGCCCGAACACGCCGCGCTCGGCCAGCAGGCGCCGCGTGAGCTGTAGAGCCGTCACGCGCTCCACCGTCTTACCCTCTGTATGTTATTTAATTAATAACAGGGTCAACGTTAAATAGGGCCAAGGTCAATTAATTACAAGGTCAAGAGTTCAAGATCAATTAATTACAAGGTCAAGGTCACTCAGATCGAACCCTACTCGGAATTGTGTGAGAGCTTACGTGTTTTGGCAAGAGCGGCCACGCGGCCAGCGTCCTGCATCTGGATCTTGAGCAGCTCCATGGGTGTAGTGATGACGATCTGACACGCGCCCGCCAGTCCGCCGGCAAGCATTTGCCGTGGCACCGATAGCGACCTAAACATACGTACATTATATGTATACACCCAATGAACATAACCCTCCTTATTAGGTAGTAGGACAAAACCAAAGTCAATTAACGACAAAGTCAAGGTCAATTAACGTGAAGGTCAAGGTCAAGTAGTAGCATGTAGTCAGGAATAGTTCTTTAAAATGTCAGGAATGCGCTCTCCAGGGCACGATGAACTTATAAGAAGGTAAGATAAGATTCTTACCCGTCCGGAAGAGTGAGATGGAACCGGAACATGTCATTGCACGCCAGCTTGATGGCCTTTTCGGGTGTGATTAGCAATATATTGACGGCTGACCCTCGGTACATGCCGAAGTATCCCTCGGTTGCATAGGTCTTCTTGAAGCAGTCAAGCCTAAGCAGAACAGAAAAATTCACGATCAATTTCATCTTTGTTGCAACTAACATTTATTTGAAATAACTAATACTTCATAATTATGATAAACTATACTAGATTTGTTTCCGGTTGGGCTTAAATCGTGCAAAGGAACTGTTTTGATCCGTTGCCAAGCGGAATTTTCGGCATGTATACCCCAGAAGAAAGTGGATTAAAAATCATGAATCTGGATTATATTCTATCACCAGAACACTACATATATTAACAAGCAAGTAACGTGCATGAGCAAAGTTTTATCTAAAGAACAAGACAAGTGTCAAGAAATAATTTAAACTATACTGACATGCTTTTATACAGTAGTTCTCCATTGGGCCCTGGTTTCTGGTTCTGCAGTCGGGTCTTGACGAGATCAAGCGGGAACACCACAGAAACTCCCACGACGCCGGCGATACCACCGTTAATGATCTTCGGGAGTAGGCTGCAAATCGACAAACAATTTCATCACCTCTTCTAACTTCTAGGTATCAGGTACAGCGACTGTCTACTATTGGTAAAAGCATACCGTGGTGACTGATATACCTACTCGGTTTACGCAGCAAAATTTGCGACCACATTTTTGGGATTGGAAAAGCTGTCAATTCATATGTACTTTGACGTAAGTATATGGTAAAACTGTAACCTGTAATCCCTTTCTAATCGCGGTTAAATAATACCCTGTATGGCCGCAGGTGATTTGGCATTTATTTAATTACGGTTAGTTTTGAGCTCTAAGTATAGTTAGAGTTCTAAAGGTTGGTTGGTAGGTGTCAAAAAAGTTGACGCACACACGTCAAGGCACTCTTGTGCAAGAATAACAGTTTCGATTGCCATCCATCTGTCCATCATCGTACATCCAGTACTAAACGATGGATGTACGACGATGATATGATCCTGAATAAACAGATTGGGTTTATTATTTCGCACCTTTGCGACAAAACTGTGCTATCTTCAAAGTTGCGACAAGAGAAGTTGTCACAGTTTTGTCGCAAAGGTGCGATTTATTTAAATAAAAAACAAACTAATTGTCCTAACGCTCTCAAATTTACTGCGTTATGTTTCTAATGATGTAGAGAGTTTAAGTTTACTTTGTTGCTACACGACCCCGCAGTCACCCTGTATAGTGTTAGGAACTTGACTGCGAGTCTGGTTGATCTACGTCGAACTACGACCATGATCGAGAAACGTTCGAGCACACAGCTCATACGTACTAGCGGATCAAATGAAACTCGCCAGCGAAATCGGAGAAGAAATAAGTGACGAAGTTGACCAATTACACAATAGCTATATCAACTTCTAATTCAGTAGAGGCACTTTATTGTCCGGTTTTCACATACTATAATAAAAGTTACGTCAGACCCCCGTTTTGTGTCAAGCTACTGTACCGGGCTCGAGTTCGGAAGTCAGTCTAACACTTTTTTTACAATCCGTCATTTATCGAATGTTTAAGGTAGATCTTAAATCGAGTAAATATTGAAAATAATAAGGAATTACTGCATACAAGAAAAAAAAGATCATGTCAAACCGAAAATAGTGAAATCTCTGGTAAAAATCCAAAAATAGTGACTCGTTGAAATAACTTGTTACGTATTGATATTAGATTGATACCTACTCGTATCGTATGACATGAACACGTTTTTGTTTTTGATTGATTTAAATGAAGATAATCATATCAGATACGAGATAGCAGTAACGAACCCAGCTACACGTCATCTTTGTTTTCTTTTTGCGTAGTTTGCTAAATTATACTAATAAATAACGGATTTTTTATTCAACGCCCTCAAAATGAGCATTTACGTTGTACACAGAGAAAGATGGAAATGAGAATAGTTTATTCATTGTTGACACAAATGTACGCTTAAAAATAAAGACCACTTCATATTTCTAATTATATGCCGTTGAAGACGTAGGCGGAAGCTTTTTTAAAGTTAGTAAATATTGTTTACGGTTTTTCTGAACGAAGAAACTTTCAAGCGAGACAATATGGGTCTAGTAAAACGAGAGTTTAAGGGCGTCGCATACATAATTTCGGAAGCGCATTAGAATGAAGGTAACTATGGAAGTACTAACAATATTTCTCAAAAAAATGTTTTCTATCTTAATTCGAACTCAAGGAGACAAACGTGATTGCGCGACCATTATAGCATCCTATATATGCTCGCGGTCCCTCGACTCCATAAACGTTAATGAGTGCGTATCATTGTCAGTAATTTAAAAAGGCCGTGAGCCTGTTAGTTTGCTCGGTTTTAACTATCGCTATCAGTGTTATTGTTGGCGTTGCCAAATGAGTCTCAGGTTGGAGTCTGCCACACGGTCTATGGGCAATCTGCCAAGGAAAATGGCAAAATGCAAAATATAAAGGAGTAGCGGAATGTTTACTGCAAAATTATAGCAAAACCAATGGTAACGCATCATTTTATCGAATATCACATCATCGATTTAAACGCTATTTTCTGCAGTAAACCTGATGTATTCAGGATATCATAAGCATTCGTTACATAGGTCAAAAGTGTTTCGATAAATTAATAGGTGCCCAAACTCAATATCACAGGACCATCGTCATATTAGCTGGAAGACATCACTAACTGGACAAAGATTTCCTACCGATGGTAACGTCAAGCAACAGTCACGTCACAAGTGGAGTCCAGCGACCTTCATAAGGTCGGCTCACCTTGCCTTTTCGCGCCATTTATCCCGTGCAAGGAATCTTCGACCTTATCAGTCACCTATTGTACGAGCAATATGCACTGCCATCGTTGCAGAAGTCTACCAATTATTTGAGATATGTAACCGACCTTGGCCTTTAGGGTTCCGTACCCGAAGTATGTCCGGGAACGGGACAGGAGTTATTTTTTAAATACTGGCGTTGTTATTGCGGCGAATTGACTAAAAAAAGGGGGGTCCCGTGCGCGTCTCCGACTCGTACCTACTAAACCGCTTCTTGTTCCAACAACGGATCTTATTTCTCTTTCAATTAGTTTACATAGCGACCGAAAGAAAAACTATTTATTTAGCAATTTGCGTAACACTGTCCATAATGATTGTTAGTACAGCAGCTTAGCACGTCGCTAACACACTTGTAAATGCTCGGTGCAGGTGACCTTGGAAGTCGACTAGTTTCGAGGATTGCACCGTGAACAAAAAACGAGGGAAAAAAAGGTGGCATGATCATACAAACATGCATGCATTTATCGCAAGAAGTCTTCTTGTGTCGTCAGCATGACCTCAGTATACGAGGGCTGCCTTTTAAGTTCTGTCGTTTGCAAGCCTTCCGTGATTGCATAAAAAAGAACTAGTGTCATCTTAAAATATTTGAAATTAGAATTCGAAAACAAAAGAATGACTCGAAATCGGCCCAACCGTTTTAGTACAGCGCTCGTTCAAAGTTGACAAGTCAGTTGTGAAAATGGAAATTTCGAAGGAAAATTTACGTGCGATATTTTTTTACAACTTCAAAAGGGGCTTAACGCGACTTCAGTGCTTCGAAGAGTTGACTACGGTTTTCAATGATAAAGCACCATGCCTCCGGACTGTGGAACGCTGGTATTTAGAATTTCAACGTTGTTGCTCTAGTCTTGGTGATAGACATCGTGAAGGTCGACCAAAAACAGCCGTAACCCAGGAGAACATTGATGCTGTACGGCAACTGATCGTCGAAGATCGCCATGCGACATACCGTGAGATAGAAGCTTCCTTAAGTATTTCAGGGACCAGTGTTCACAGTATTTTGCATGATCACTTAGGCGTAAAAAAGTTGATCTCTCGCTGGATACCACATTTACTCAGTGAAGACCAAAAAACGGCTCGCGTTCGATGGTGTCGCAAAACTCTGCGGCAATTCAACCGAGGAAACTCGAAACATGTTTACGACATTATCAGTGGTGACGAATCTTGGATATATGCCTACGAACCCGATTCTAAACAGCAGTCGACTGTTTGGGTGTTCCAAGATGAGCCAAAACCGACCAAAGTAATACGCTCACGGAGCATTTCGAAAAAAATAGTCGCCACGTTTGTGGCGAAAAGTGGCCACGTGGCCAACATCGTGCTCGAGGATCGTAAAACGGTTAATGCTGACTGGTATACCACTGTCTGTTTACCAGAAGTCATCGGCGAGTTTCGAAAAAATAACCCAAGACGTCGTATAAGACTGCATCACGATAATGCGAGCTCGCACACCGCCCGGCAAACAATTGCGTTTTTAAAAGAGCAAAACGTCGAAATTCTGGAACACCCGCCGCACAGTCCAGACTTAAGCCCTAACGATTTTTTTACTTTTCCAAAAATCAAGCAACGACTTCGTGGTCAACGGTACCAGACGCCTGAAGAAGCCGTTGAGGCATACAAAACGGCCATTTTGGAGACCCCGACTTCGGACTGGAATAAGTGTTTCGAAAACTGGTTCGATCGAATGAAAAAGTGTATTACATATCACGGTGATTACTTTGAAAAACAATAAATACCATTTAACACTTAAATTGTCTTTAGTTTTTCCAAACGACACAACTTAAAAGGCAGCCCTCGTAGGTATCTATAGTACTGTTTTCAAATTAACGTTGCATGGTTGACGTTGTAAGTATTGTTCGAAAAAAAAATCGACTTTCCCACCACACAACTGGCTTACCTGGTGTAGGTGACGGCAGTACGAGTATAATTAAACAAAATATCGAGGGGCAATCTTACGCAAATTATTCCATATCGCTATATGTAAAAGAAGAAACTGACTGGCAGATCTTGAAATATGGAGGGAAAATTCTTATCCTAGGAAACCCTTTTTGAATATTCATCTCCTAACGGGTTGAAATAGCAGCGGCCTCTAGTTCATAATAGTGCTAAATCGTTAAATGCCCTTAACGGGATCGAACTTCGAAAAGCTAAGCTAACCGCGTCTCACTACTTGCAAACGCTAACTTGCTTTACACGCCGGTGACTAGTAGATACTTAACTTAGTCGTTTAACTATTCTCTACTCAATGACAAATAGCAAATAAGAAGCCCGCTTATTCCATAATTTGTATAACAATGTCCATAATTTACTGTTACCATGCGCGATGTAGCTAGCAGTCATTAAAATTCAGTCTAAGTGACCTTGACCATCAACTAGTCTCAATGATTGCACGCTTAAAATATAAGCCGGTATTTTTAAGAAAAACCAAAATAGTTTTATATTTTTACAATTTTAAACAAATAACATTAGTGTTATTATAACAGTATTTTAAAATAGCACATGTTTTTAACTTTTACATGCTTTGACCAAACAAAAGGCATCACTTGTCATTCGTTATACCGTTTGTTGGTATCTAAACTAAACTATAGGTACTTAGTGCATTAATTTGATCAAATCATATTTTAAATTTTGTTATTTTATAGGCCTTTAAAATATGTTTAAAAAACAAATGTTTAATGTGTTGTTTTAAATATGTTTTGTTTGTTTTGTTTTGTTGACCAAACATAACATGCTTTTATCAACTGAAATGAAACTTTTTTTTAGCAAAAAAATGGACGGTTGACACAAGTGACTAAAAAATTTGCATTATTTGTTTAAAAAACAATTGGTGTGGACAAGAATAGTGTAATAAAAAAAAAGTGAATGTACCTAATTCAAAATGTTAATATTAAAACTTACTTAAAGTGTGCGGGTGGTAGGCCCTCCTTTGGGGCAGCTGCTTTTGCAGCCATTTTGGTAAATATTCTCGGTGTATATCTGCAAAACGAATTTCTAGTTAACATGGTGCGATAATGCACAGGCATAGGAAATCTTCCAAAGCAAAAAACAGTAGGTAAGCATGTATATGAACTTCATACTGAGATACTGCATTTTTACTGCACACCTGTAATACCTATCTAATAGATCATTAACCTTTAATTCATGACATGGTTTCAGAGCACTCTCAAAGTAGCAATTAGGCCATGGCGACATAGAGTTTAACATAATAGTCATGATGTCTGTGAGACTAATACCACGTCAGTTAAATATCTGAGTAAAGGAAAGTTTGTTTAACAAAATCAAAAACTATATAATATTTTGAGAAGTAATATTTTCTGATCTATTATGCGCTAAGCACTATTACTGCTTATAGGTACATCACACAAACTGGTTTAACAAAACTAAATATTAAAGTTGTTAATAGGTATCACCACACTAACACACGTGGATGTAATTGTATCATTACTGTGAGTGTTGCTGATACCTACCTTTGGTTATTGGGGGGGCCACATTTCGCCTGAGTTTAGATCTAGTTGGCTTGGTTGAGTTGTATTTTATGAATAACAGAAAATATTACCCATGAAATATCATTTCAATTTATACTATTGGAATTTTTCAAGTTAATAGTATTTTGCGATAGTTTTAAGAGTTTAGTTAGGTGTGGAAATAAATCAATATCGACCTACTGATCATATTTTTCGATATCACAAACGTCGAATAACAAAACTAAAACACCAAATTCAATTGAGACGATCATATTATTAAATGTATGAATATAGAACGCCAATTTAATCAATTATAAAATAACAGGCGGATTCAAGAAGTACCGCCAACTATTTACGTAACTAACTCACGTACCTGTGTAGTCTGTTTCAATTAAAATTCGTTTGTCACAACAATTGATCAACTGATTTTAAGACATGATTTATTTACATAAATAAAATGAAAAATTAAACCCGAAAAACTGACAAGTGCCCAGACGAGCGACTTGGCTACTTGCTACCTACTTTACAAGACTACTTGTCATTCATCTTGTCACTTGTCACTGTTGACACTTCTCACTTCAACTGTCACTACTGTCAGTGATTACCGATAACTAGAGATGTACTACTTTAAACCACATCGGTGCTGCCAACCGATTCGATTCATTCAGCCTAAGCCTGTAAATTACTCGATTTCTTTGATACGATATTCGGATAACAAGTATGCTGGACGCACTCAAAGCATTTTTACTGGCAGTTTAATTTCAACTTGGAATTAATTTAACTAAATCTTTATGTCGGGCATCTCTGTATAGCAAAACTGTCACAGTTGGTTGTGGTAATGGAAGAAAGAGAGTTATTGGATGGAACAAGCATGTTGGTGCCGCTCATGGGGAAGCCAGGGCTAGTTTCCTGAATTGGGTTCAGTTTGGTAGACCCTCTGTTGGACCTGTCTATGATGCTATGTGTTCTAGTCGTAAGATCTTTAAATCTAGGCTTAGATGGGTTCAACAACATCAGGAACAAATTAAACTGGATTTATTAGCTTCGCATCATAAAAAGAATGACTTTCGTAATTTCTGGAAAAGCACAAAGAAAATGGATCCTAGGCCTGGGCTTTCTGTGAGTGTTAATGGTATCTCGGACCCCAAGTGATTGCTAACTTGCTCGGGGACCATTTTTGTGTAAAGCCCTCCCATGGCGTTGATGATGACGAACCGAAATGTGACTCTAAGAGCCGGTTTAATGCTAGTGACATAACAAAGATGATAAAGGGAATGAAGAGGGGCAAATCCTCTGGTCATGACTGCCTGAGCGTTGAGCACTTAAGGTTTGCGGGCCCTCACTTGCCCAGAATATTAGCGATGCTTTTTAATCTCTGTATCAGTCACTCATACGTGCCGTCACTCATGACGAAAACACTTGTGATTCCAATTGTCAAAAATAGAACCGGTGACATATCAGATAAGACGAACTACAGACCTATTTCTTTGGCAACTATCGTGGCTAGGGTGCTTGACTGCTTGCTGGACCTACAACTGGACAAATGTTTACAACTGCATGACGCACAGTTCGGCTTCCGGGCAGGCCTATCTACCGAAAGCGCGATTATTTGTCTCAAGCAAGCAGTTGAGTACTATACTCGCAGAAGGACGCCTATATTCGCGTGCTTTCTGGATCTTTCCAAGGCCTTTGATCGCGTCAATTATGACTTACTTTGGAGGAAACTCGACGAGGTGCAATTCCCTCGGGAACTCACAAGCTTGTTTAGGTGTTGGTACGCGAGTCAACGAAATAGTGTTCGCTGGGGCGATGTCTTGTCTGATGAGTTTAGCATGGAGTGCGGAGTCAGGCAGGGGGGACTCACCTCTCCCAAACTATTTAATTTATATGTCAATGCCTTGATCGGTGAGCTCAGCAGCACTCGTGTCGGGTGCCACGTAGACAGAGTCTGTTTTAATAATATAAGTTATGCGGACGACATGGTGCTGCTGAGCCCATCGGTCGGCGGTTTGAGAATCCTCCTGGACAAGTGTGAAGCATATGCGTTGAATCATAATCTACAATATAATGTGCAGAAGAGTGTGTATATGGTACTAAAAGCAGGAAGCAAGTGCCCATCATACGTCCCTCCCATCCTTTTGAATGGGGAAGAGCTGAACAGGGTAAACTCATTTAAATATCTTGGGCACTTGATTATTGACGATATGCGTGATGACGCAGACATACAAAGGGAACGCAGGGCATTGGCGATTAGAGCCAATATGATAGCTCGCAGGTTCAGTCGGTGTACAGCTCAGGTCAAAATTACTCTATTTCGAGCTTACTGTACATCGATGTATACCTGCAGCTTGTGGACTAGGTACACGCAGCGGTCGCTCAATGCCCTGCGGGTCCAGTACAACGACGCGTTCAGGGTTCTGTTGCGGCTGCCGCGATACTGCAGTGCGTCGGGGATGTTCGCGGACGCGCACGTGGACGGTTTCCACGCGACGCTGCGCAAGCGCTGCGCCGCGACGCTCTGCAGGGTGCGCGCCAGCCGCCACAGTCTCCTGAACGTCGTCGCTGAGAGATGGGACAGTGGCCTGATAAGGCACTGGTCCTCTCTTCATTTAAGTTTAGGTACTAACATAGTTATTTAAGTTTTGTATAATACTAACAATATATTATGGACTTCACTACTGTCTGAAATAAATGCATTTTATTTTATTTTATTATAGCAAACGGAGCTTCATGTGAAATGGCTCAATCTGTAAATTTCATAACTATTTTTGTAACAATTATTTTTCCGTAAAGTACTTTTTGGATACAAAATACAAAAAATGACTTTTCCCTTCCTTATCTCAGAAGTTTACCTATGGGATCAAAAAATCAATTAAAAATTCCTGATTTAAAAATAGGTTCAATAGGCATATTCCTATATTACGTGAAAAATAAAATGAAGTTGTCAATGATTACAATTTTGGAAAATTATTCAAAATAGAATAAAATTCTCTATTAAAATGTAGGCTACTAAAATGTAAAATGGAACTTGATGCGTAGAAATTAAAGTTCATAACAAAATGAGTATTTTCTTTTGCGTTTTCCAACCATATTATTTCAAATACGGAACCCTCGGAGCGCGAGTCCGACTGGCACTTGACCGGTTTTTTGGACTTAATCCACGCAATGAATACCTACGAAGTTTGGTTACAGATAATTGTCCAGATTTCAGATTTTACATGATTGTTTCGTTACGATGTTAATGGAGCAAACTTAAGTAGATTACTATTGCAAAGCATTGGCATGCAAAGGATCTAGATATTCTAGATCAAGGTTTAGGTAAGAAATCAATTAATGTAAATTTGTTTCATTAAAATCTTTGGATTCATGTCCACAGTATTGCGAGTAATGACGCCCATTTGTCCGATCTCTGATTATGATTCAAAAGATAAAGCTCTATATTAAGGTAGGAGAGACGGACTGACAGACTGATGTTTCCGAAGGAATATCAAAAATACATCAGGGGGCCAATATGGCTGCGTTTACCGCGTGACAAAATGTGGATAAAACATCCGTCACTTTTTGACAACTGTGTACACGAGAGTGACGCATGCTTTATTCACATTTTGTCACGTGATAATCGCAACCATACTAGGCACGCAGGACAATCGCCTCAAACAAATTCGCGTGCAAAAGCTAGTTGTGTAGGTATGAAGTGACCTAACATTCTTAATCTTTGTCTTCACCGTGACAAGGTTCCATCTTTAATAAAGATTATTACTTGTATTACACCACTCCCTTTCATTGCGTTTTATAATGACTTGATTGTTTGCCACAGTCTAGACGTTGTATAGGGAATGTTCGATTCGATCCCTTTCTACGGCGTCGCCACTTCCGAGTTCGATGATATATAACGACTGAAGACTGGAGGACCATCACAGTACCAGCCGGTAGCAATAGACAACGCCACAATATGTCTTTCAAAGTTTTGGTGAGATCTTTAATACATTGGGTCCTTACCTATGAAATTGGCATTTTTTAACGTGTTTTATTTCGTACGGAATTTATTCATTTAAATTCTAACTCCCAAATTCTTTTTGAATTGCATTAATACACTATGTTATAAAGGTTTTAGATACAAATAATTTTGGGTGTGTGATTTTGTGCTTGTGTTTGTGCTTGTTATATAGAGAAACATATACTTAAATACATGGAACACATCCATGACTCAAGAAGAAATATTCGCGCTCATCACACTAATATCAGTCACGCTGTGTTCTTGTCTAAGATTCGAGGCACTTGTACGAGTATTTAATATTAAGCATGAGTTTTTGTTTGTCACCGCAGCGAGATTCAAAGTTCTCAAAGATTCACAACTCCTAGAAATCAGTAAGAATCGGCTATTTTAATGAGCTTTAGTCACAGAATCAGATTCATAAATCGACCTATGGAAAGGGTTCAGAGTTTTTTTTAAATATTTTTTCCTACCTGTTCAGATTTTCGGAATGGCTCTGGCGGCGGCTTCGGCCGGCCCGCAGCCCGACAAGAGGAGCCTCGGCTGGGACTCCCTCCCGGCCAGCCCCGTCGGAGCGCCCTGGCCGCCCGTCGTGCTTTCACATGGTGAGGACTACTTACCTATATACCTACTATGAGTTATAATTAGTTATACTGTGAGTTATACCATGAGTTATAATTACCGAAGGTATTCGCTAGCGCAACAGTATTCTTATCGAGTGCGAGGGACAGAGCATTCGACTCACTAGCGAGTACGGTAATTGTAACTCATGGTAAGGGTACAGGAAAACATTCTGAGAAAACAGTCTCAAAACGAGAAGAATACATTTGTAATATAACCATGCAGCATGAAGAAAAATCGACAAAATACTGACAAGAAAATATCAAAGCTGAGTTTATTTGTGAATTTGTTATGGATTTAAGATAGATACCTAGATAAGATAGAGAAACCGTTTTGAGTATGTAGTACAAATCACACATACAATTGAATTAGGAAGTAAGTAGACGCAAGCGCACAAATCCATCTATCTATCAAAAAATGTTAATAACTAGTATAAATTTTACTTTGGTCCGATTTTAATTGCGTGTTTTAGTAGTATATATTTGCTAATTGCTATTACACAGTATGTTAAGGAGAATTGCTCGATATGGTCAATTCCATGACTCTTAAAAACATGACCAATTCCTATAAATTCTTTCGGTATAAAGCCAAACTATAATATTGCGTTGCAACATAATTCTCCCGACGTTCCTTGGACTAAAAATTGTAAAGAATTTGAAATACAGATCTAGAGCAAGTATCTAAAGGGGAATTTCCTTTGTTTTTGGGATGGGAAAGGATTATTCACTACATCTGTATTCTATTATTGACAAACGCATGGTGGGAGGGGGCTAAATCATTTCTACCTCATAATATCATCACCATTCAGATGAAGGGGCTTAAAATCATCGTATTACCAGGAGCTTAGAACCTGTAAGAGTCTGCTCCAACCTGGCTGGTCTCACGGTCAAACAGCTGTATATCGAAAATTCAGCAATGTCTCACATCATAAATTCACGTGTACTTTCAAGATTCGAGCAGCGACGTGGCTGGAGCAGTGGCTGCGGCCAAGGCAGCTGCAGCAGCGGTGGCGGCCGCGCAGCACCAGGTGGCGGCGGCGAAGCACGCGGCCCTGGAGCACCAGAGCGTCGCCAGCGCTAAGGAGGCAGCCGCCGCGCATGCTGCTCATAAAAGGTCATTTTCTCTACATTCCATTATTAAGTACAGTAAAGGACTTTAATTGTTAAGCCACTATGGAACCCTGTCGCATAACGTTGATCATTGATTTTAGCGTTATTCCTTTCATATGGTTTGACGCTGTCATTATGACAGGGTCCCATAGTGGCTTAACAATTAAAGTCCTTGACTGTACCATAATATGGTGACATGATATTATCATGAAAATTGTACATAAATTGAGCTAGTCTCAAACTAAGCTATAAGCTTGGATTAAACATGAGCTTAATCTAAATACACTATCGTAAGCTTTGGAATCTAAATAGATATCTACTTATTTTTAAGTATAGTAAACTCTAAAATTAACTATACTTCTACAGCGCTATTAGAGTGACATAATTATTTACTTTTGTTAGAGCCCTCAGAAAAGGATAAGCATGATATTGTTTTGTGGTACCTACTGCGGCCTTCACATTCACCTTGTCCCAAAGTTTTGTTTGTAATATATCGGTAGGTACTATATAACGATAAACATACTAATATAGATTAATACATATATCTACTTGAATACTTACCTAGAAAACCAACGTATTATAACTAGGCTAAACACGCCGTCAATCAAGTTCCTAGGTAAGTAGGTAGGTAATCCAGGTATTTAGAAACTATTCACAAAGTAAATGTTTTAATATATTGATCTTAGCGGAACTCTTAACCGAGATAGCTCACGTAGGCAGGGTCACTACCTACCAACCAACTACTTATACTTTTTTTTTAAATATGTAGTAGTAATAAGCAACCAATAGTAACTACTTCGTGATGCTCATTTGTTTCTTGCATAAAACTTGTATGGCGTAGGTAGTCCTTTATAAATAGTACTTATAGGCAACAGTACCTACCTATACACGGTGATTTTTTATCGGTGATCAGGAGTTGAAAATTATTAATAAGCAACATAAATGGAATTTAATGGGTGATGTCTCAAACAATTAACTCACTTAAGTTAATGATACCTATTGTTAAAACCATAATCACCACTGGATACATGGACATCCTACATTAATTATTGAAGTGAAGTAGATACGTCAAGTGCCATCGCTTTGGCGGGAAATTTGACAGATATTACGTCAAACTCATAGACTAAACAATTAGTAGGTTGACAATTAATTTCAATTAAAAGTTAGTATCACAATATATTTTTTACATAAAAAAATAAGTTTTGTTTCATGTAACTGCGACTTAAACGTGATCGCCATTAATAACTGAATTATAAAAATTGGTTCCTGATCGCCAAAAAAAATCACCACCGTGTATAATATTGATATCCTGACAGCGAG
>OZ014459.1:7739519-7933428 GCA_963966035.1 Acleris laterana | reverse complement strand
ACAAGATGCATTGCGAGCGTAATCGGCATCGCTATCGAAAATGTATAGGATCAATCGACGCGAGACGAAAGCTCTGCCGTATGGTGGCGCTATGACAATTCCAAACATTTTGACAGTTTCTGTAAACGAAAATCGTGTACGTTGTCGTTAATCGTAGGCGCTAATAATTCATTGGCAATATATCTGCCGTGATATATCTATAATGCCGTTATCTAACAAATTCTTGTTTTAAAAATCGCAACACAGATTGATAGAGATTTTTTTCTCATTAATATAGCATTATAAGTAAAAAAAATACCAGGGGCCTATTGCATAATTAGACTAATAAAATTAGAAACTAATACAAGTTACTGGTTAAAAATTTACAAGCTGCGTTATTTTGTGTTGCATAATTATTTTGTGTTTTCACTAATTATATTAGAAAATTGTGTTGCATAAATTTATAATAATATCGTGAAAGTTACAAGTAAATTCATCATTATTTACAAGTACTAATAAATTTTGTTGCATAATGTATTTTTACTAACTTGTAATAAGTGTACTAATATTATCAGCAAAACACAAAATTACAAGTAAACAAGTTGGCTGAGTGAGGTAAACCTTTGCCCATCTGTGGACTTTGCAATTAAAAATAAATATTGGCGGGAACAGTAAACGTCAACGTAAAACTTTATCTGAAATTTCTAACTTCGAAAATGGGTGGTAAGCGAGAAGAACAAAGAAAATTGAAAATGTGCATCTTAAGTAAAATTAAGGAGCAGAAAGATGTCTTGTTCGGTCCCTTTTCAACAAAGGTCACTAAAGATATTCGCAGTAACGCCTGGAGAAATATCGGTGCATATGCCCAAAGCTTGGGGATTATCAAAGAAAATAAGAATTGGGCGTATGTTCGTGATGTTTGGTGGGCAAATGTGAGAAAATTATCCGTGGTAAGTACCTACAACTTGTCTTCTAAGCGTGCAATTACCATTATTACTTATTATTCAACAATAGGTGTAGGTATGTAGGTGTATATTATACATATAAGTTTTGTTTAGCCTGTATGTTAATTTATAAACAATATACATTTTTTACAACAACTATATTTATATCATATCATATTTTTACTCGACTTCTAAAAGAGGAGTGTAATGTTTTATTGATTTAATGAGGTAGTTTTTTAACGTTCTTAGTTCACTCGTAGAGGCTGGTCTGGTGGTACGATTTCGATGCAAATAGGGTCGTTAAATTCGGCAAAGCGTCGCAAGGGATACTTTGATTAAAAAAACTAACATATACAGGCTATATCATAAAAACTGTTATGCAATTGTCGTCTAGGTATATAAAAATAAGCAGCCGGGTTTTTAAAGTTGACTAATCTTTTGTTATAGGAGAAACGAGATAATGCTAAAAAAACAGGCTCTGGCGGAGGGCCCGACTGTAAAGAAAATGAAATTGATGTTCTCGTTTATGATATACTCGGAAAAGAGTCACCAGTTTTAGAAGGTCTAGGCGTGGATGAGCATCTGCAAATTGAATTGAACCTAGATTCTGAGCAAAAGATACAAGAAACCCTACAAGAGACAGTAGATAATACGTTCGAGACATTAAACAATTCCGAACTTAAACAAAATAATAACAACATTTTAAAAAGGGACTGGAAAGGAAGAGAAGGAATAAACGAAAACAAAGATTTATTACAAAAAAAAAATGAAATTAACGTTAGATATTTTGGAGAAAGAAAACATATTAAAAGATCTACAAATAAAAAATGTTGAACGAGATAATTACCTAAAAGATTTAAAAATTTTGGATTTGGAATTACGGTATGGGCTCCCAAGATCCAAGTTTACAAGTAATTTGGAGCAATTTACACTAGCTGTGTTTATTCCAGAATCTACATCCGATAATCAAAATAATACGGATACCGCGTATACAGATCAGGAATAGTCACAATATTGACGTTTCTAATAATTAATTTGTGTACTTTAGCAATAAAAACAATGAATTTCATCGATTGTTCAAATTTCTTTATTATTAAAAGTTAAGAAAATAAATGTTTTTTCCTTAAAAAGTTAGCTAATAAATAGTACATTGATGACATATAGCTAGACATCAACAAATTAAAAGCCTGACTCACTAGAAAATCGTACAATTAGTTGTAAGTCAAATTTTTGAAACTTCATAATGATTGGATTTAATTTATGTATTTAAGAGCTAATTTAGGTATTTTCTTACGATGTCATGTTAGCCATATAGTAAATCCAATCGTATGACGACGCAGTTAGCCTAGTCTATCATGACCCTGCCTGCAAAGCTAGTGGTCCCGGGTTCGATCCCCGGTAAGGTCAAATATTTGTTTGATGAGAATGATGAGCATGAATTTTTTATCTATATAAGTATGTTTGTCATTGTATAGTAGGGTGACGATACCAATGATGGACACTTTTATCTGACAGGCACCAGTAATGGACACTTCACTCTTAATTCAAATTTCATATGGTCCTAAATTGATTGTTGCAAAACAAATGAATAACCCTTATGTTCCGTAAAATAAGAATCAAGTGTCCATCATTGGTCCTCGTCCATTACTGGTTCCGTCACCCTAGCTACCCATAGTATAAGCCATAGTGATTATTTATATATTTAATAAGTTTCAAACAACTTGACCTACATCTTAATTTTAACAAGATTTAGTATTAAAAGTATTTATGATGACATAGACTGTATTATTTCTTGTTGGCGTCGAAGTGCACTCAATGCAGGAGCCTCATCATTTACATTTCGATGATTTTCTTGTTCCACTGGTGGAGTGAATGATTCCAAATCTTCACCTTCCAATATTCCAAAGGAACACTCTATAATCTGCCTTGTTGCTTTGAGTCTTCGGTTGTAGCGTCTTTCACCCTCGCTATTTGGGTCGTTGTGTAACGGTGTCATTAGCCACGTTTTTAGAGGGTAACCCGAGTCTCCAAGTATAACGCCATTTGGAAATATGTTTTCTTGTTCCATTGCACTGTAGAGACTACTCCTTCTTAGAACTCGTGCATCGTGCACACTACCCGGCCAATTGGCACTTACATAAAAAAATTGATATTGTGGTCCACATACCATCATACAATTGATCGAATGGCCTCCTTTTCTGTCTACGAATGCTGGTTCGTTAGTAGTTGGTGCGTCTATTGGTATGAGTGTTCCATCAATTATACCAATTACATTCGGGAAATTATATAACTCATAGAACTCTTGCACTACGTCTTCCATTCGGTGTGGCCATATAATTATCGATGGAAATAACCTTCTATTAATAGCGTTAATAACGCGATGAACAGTTCGACAAACTGTAGACTTGTCAACGCCATGACCTGCACCAACAGAATAATATTGGCATCCAGTTCCAAGCCAATGAAGTGTAGTACATAATTGCTGTTTCGGAGAAAGAGCACCACCTTTTTTTTTCAACTTAATGTCGCTTGAAATTGCTTGCAGCACACGTTCGGCTTTAATAGGTTTCATTCGAAACATTTCGTAAAAGTGTGCACTATTTTCAAAAGTGAAGTTGATCCTGTCCTTATATACCTTTTGGTGTCGGGTTACTAGATATTGATCATCGTCATCGTCGGATAAATGCAAAATATTAAACATTTTTCGTTGATTAGGCTTTAACTAAATCACTTGTAATTCAAAATTACCGTGGTCCTTAGGTAAGTAGTAATAAATACAAGTTACAACTAATAATTTGAATTTTTAGACTCGTATTGCAACCAAAACTAATAAAATTTACATATAATATTAGTTATTAGGGCTAATACTTTTTGACTTGTATTTTATAACTTGTATTTTATTATGCAACAATAATTTACAAGTTACAACCAAAATCACTAATATTATTAGCTTGTACTTATTCACTTGTATATTTATCCCTCGTATTTTATTATGCAACATAAAAGTACAAGTTACAACCAAAATCACTAATAGTATTAGCTTGTACTTTATTATGCAATAGGCCCCTGATGTCAGATAACGGCATTATAGATATATCACGGCAGATATATTTGCCGTCATACATTTTAATTAAGTACCAATTTCACCACACGATGTAAAATTTAAATCACAAAATAATCACTTGTACTGACACACTATTACTGTTTTCGCGTTAATGGTTTTTAAGCATCTTGTCTAAAGCCATTGAGTTTGTCTAGGGCCACTGAGTCATACTTTCATACGTTTCGTTTATACCCAAACTCGGTTAAAATGGCCACCCATTTTGGTGCTTTAAATATAAAACAAAGACGTCATGGAAAATAGCATTATAGTACTCACTTGTTTCATGGCGATACCAAAGAGCTAAACAGAATTTTCGAAAAAGTTCCATGTCAATGTTTTGCTCATTTCTATTTTTATGAAAGGCATAACTTCCCAGTGGTTCCTAGTTGACATGTAAGAAATTGATCTTTAATATGAGTACCTGTGTGGCTTTGCCAAGCTCGCAATAGGTACCTATAGTGCCCGGCTGTTAAGAAGTCAATGTTGACACCTGTCATTTTAGTAGTAGTGTAGTAGTTTATGTAGAATGGGTTATAATTGGTACTGCGATGACAGCTGTCAGGATTGACTTATTATCGACCGGGCACTATACATTGTCTCCGTAGTCTCTAAATACACTATGGACAGTGGTTCAACAGACAATGGAGGCTTACCGAATTTAAAATAGGAAACCGATGACTCGACGCAATTGAAAAATTACTCGCAACTCTATTAGCAATCAGATTAAACTTTGGGCCTTTAAGATTGCACTGAGCAAACGTCGAGCGTTCAGGGGAGCCCTCATTACTATTATTGTGTTTCCTAATTAACTAAAAAAAACCTTAGAATTAGAAGTGTTTTTGTAGCGCAAATAAAAACACAAGTTATGAGATACGTAACAAACTTTAATAACAATTACCCTTTGAGTAGTCAGTTTAACGGGAAAAGGTGTCCACTTTTTTCCGTTAAGTTGATAACTAACTCTATAAGTTATGTTTTAATTTGTAGTACAAAAACACACCGTCCAATTTCATTAGAAAACACAATAATAGTGATGAGGGTGCCACTGTACATCCGGCGTACGCTTATTACTATGATTAAGTCCTTGATTTAGTCAACATATGAAAGAAACTCATTCTTTTGTCGTTTCACTTAACGAGGAAACAACTACGCTATAAAATAATGAGACAGTAATGTATGTCATTATTAATTTAATAACTAAATACAATGCACTTGTAAATAATTCTCGTGACTTGATATTTAAGATAAATACGTTACAATAAAACAAGTACGTAACAAAAAAAAAAAATGTGCTCAGGGAACTGGTAGATGATAATTCTTACGCAACTCGCTTTACACTCAGCGGACATAGAGTTGAAGTTGTCCCGTCAGAGAGTACAAAAGTACCTTCAAACTCGCTCGTATCACTTCGCTCGCTCGAGCGACCGTCCCACAAGAAGCCGTTTTTAAGAGACAAACAACTCAGAGATACTTTGATCATAATATTCATTATTCTGAAACACTCATACATAATCATAACAACGAAACTAGATACTCGTATTGGAAACATTATGGTCATCTAACAGAAAAACCTTTTTGACATTTTATAGTCATGTGACCTCAAGGAGTAATCTTTAGATGGATGTGTTGGTTTAGGTTACCGTTAGATGGAGATGATGGTCATCTTTGACGTTCGAGCAAACTTGCCATAAACATTTCGGTTATTTCCAAAATACCAGATTATTAAAATACAGATTGATCTGGTACTGGTATAGAGTGTAACTCTATAGTTGTTATATTTTTAGAGTTGTAAGTAATTCTGTAGCTCTGCCTACCCCACTCTGGGATTACAGGCGTGAAGGTATGTTTGTATGTATGTAATAATTAACAATACCCATTTGAATGTTAAGCTTCTGCTATGTTAAGCTTTGGCTTTAAAAAGCGAGCTAACAAAGTCTTGGTAGATGATAAGTAAGAGACAACATATTCTTCGTAAAACTCAATTTCGAAATACCGATAACACGAAACACTAATTTCAAAATCCCGATTCTGAAAACTTCGAATCTTCGGTACTTTGAATTTGAGTTTTACGAAGCATCAAAATCATGACAGTTTAATTTCCGAATTATATAATATCAGACTTATTATTCTTATTAAAATCCCGAAAAATACTTTCCCGATTATTATATGTCCGACAAGACCGAACTCCGATTTTTTAAAAAGGTCGCTATTTCAGCTCAACCTAACGCTTGTCCTCGCTGCGCTCGTCGTCGCACCTAATTCGTGGCTCAAACCAGGGTAAGAAGTATCGAACGATGTAGGTTTAAATGCGGAATTATAAATTTCGTAGAAAAGTAAATTAGTGATTGCCAATATTCGTTTAGACAATATTGACATTAACACTGATTTTCGTGACTTTAATACTCGGAAATAACGATTTCGAGATTTTGATAATACCTACGGTCTTATATTTTATCGGTATTGTAATACTTCGGAATTATAAAATTCGGTATTTAAAATTTCGGAATTAAATCATTCAAGATTAGATATAGGGGAAAACATATAAAAAATGAACAATGACTTCAGAAGTTATTCACACTCGAGAGGAAAAGACCTAGGAGAATATGGCTCTAATATAGAATCCATCATCATCATCATCAATTACTTCAGGCTTGCTGGGACAACTTGCCCGCAACTTGTTAGCCTGTTGCTATGTCCCTCCACAAGGTCCAAAACGAAAATACGATTCATTTGGCTTACTCACACAGGCATGTGACAGCCCCAAGTAACACATAAGTGAGTAAAATATTACTTAATATAATCTTAATAATCTCTACTGCGGACAGCGAGCGTACGTAAGCGAGCGTAATTGTGATTTGACCTCAAATCATAGGAATAATGGTTATGGCTGGTAGATTTTCATTACACTTTAACACGAGTTATAATCATAATTGCCGCGTCCAAAGTGTTGGTTGGCCGTGGCTCCTGTGCTGAGTAACTTTACTTGATCCCGAGGTAGTTTTCGGCGACCCCGATGTAATACAATGACTGTGCGATGCCGAACAGCGGCGCGATCACCATCGCTCGGCACGCGCCTCCCTTGAAGAACGCTTTCGGACCCTCTTCCTTCATTGTTGACCTGCGGAAGTTTTTCCGTTTTTCAGAATGGTATTATTCGGTTAAATATTTTACAAGATTTTAATAACTCGGAAATGTGATTTTGCGAATTAATTAATCGTGATGACGATGCTTTGTGAAACTAAAATTCGGATTAATGGTGATTAGGAGATGTGAAAAATCGGAATTCTGAAATTCCTGTTAATCAAATTCGAAAAAAAATGTTTCGAGTTTATGACGTAGTGTACCTACCCATCTAAAGTCGTCGTCATTATAACTTGTGAACGACATAAACAAATTAGTACCTACTACCTACTGTTTGACATAGATTCATAGTTATTTAATCTTAAACTTAATTTTACGAGTCAAAGAAGCTATCACCGCGCTATTTTCACTTGAAGTTTCATGATATACTTAAAGTGACTTTTTTAATAAGACGCGATACAAAATCGAGACTTTATAAGTAAACGAATGCACTTAATACTACACGATAGCTGTAGGCATCATTCAAATGTATTACAAATGGTTAACGACAAAACCTGCGTCCACGCAGGTCGCACAGAAACTGTTTTAGCTCCTTTTCACACAGCCACGCACTCTAATGTAAGATATGCGAATGCGAGGCTCAATGAACATACGCTTGTATTTTTCTAATACCTGGTGGCTCAAACAGTTATAGAAATGTTAAAATTTCGAATTACGCTCGGTAATACCAGTAGATTTTCAATGGGTCGTTGATACCCGCGTTTACCCATTCTTTGCCTACAACTTTAGTCTCCTAGGGTAGGTGCGGCGCATTCCGCTCAACAGTACAGACGCGAAGTTACACCAAGTACCTACCTATGTCGGCGCGGTGGCCCAACTTGGTGAATAATTTCAATAGAAAGGGAAGTGTATAGAGCATCGCAGGCAAATACGATGGTTCCCTATTGAATGGCATAAAATTATTTGTCATATTATTGTTACGCATAATTGCTTTTAGCCGAATTAGCGATGGGCATACTCATCTTTACGCATATTTTTTTACGCATAAAATTTAAAAGCATAAATACAGAAAGCATATTCGTCATGAAGAGTAACGTCAAATAGCATAAATACGGCAATAATAATATAGAAGTAAGGCGAGGTCGACGGAGGTCGGACCTCCTATTTTTGCGTTGCTTGGGCGCTTCGCGCCTGGATATCATACTAACCTAACCTAACCTAATGTACCTAACGTGATCTAACGTAACCTCATATTTTGTTGTTCATTTTATAGGTTCATTCATTTAGGGAACTAAAATTATGGTTAATGACATATATAACAAATAATTCATAGCCCAAACAATAATATGCGTAATGTGTATTATTTAGTCTAATAGAAATTAGTCTAACTGAAATTATTCTAAAAGCTTAATATGCCAAAAAATTTGTAGGCCAAAGTATTGCTATGCGACAGTACTATTATGCCAATACAAATTATGCCAAATGAATTATGCGAAACAATAATAGTCTAAAAAAAATTATGCGATTGAAGGGGATCCCAATACGACTTGTATCTAAACTATTATTTTATAAAGAGCTCTTTATGTAGGTGTACATGTACTATTATTTATTCTTTGCTTAGGTAGTAGAACTGTACTCGGAGCGGGTGGACTCACACAGCGCAGTCCATCCAGCCTTTGTACTGGCGGCCGTCCTTGGCGACGTTCTGTACACGCGTCTTTATCACGTCCAGTGGAGTGACACACAACGAGCCCAGCGTGGCAGCGCTGCCGCCAGCGAGAAACGACCACCTGACAACCACATTCAGTGGTGGTCACATAATTTTAATGGAAGCTTGCGTTTTGCCCATACAATTGCCTACAAATACTACTTACGACTTTTCAATTTTGATTACCAATTAAAGAGTTCTTTACCAATTTAATAACTAATTACAATTTACTTTAGATCATCAAGTCAGGTTTAAATTGATGTACGGTGAACTACAGTTATAAACGGACCTTATATTTTATAGAGATTAAAAACATGCGTCCTCTTATGAAGACCAAAACATCGTTTTTTTTAAATGTATAAAAAAGAAAGGGTTGTTTTTAATAAAGAGATACAATTTAAACTTTAGTTTATTAGTTAACGATATGTGTCACCAAGAATAAATTTGGTTAAGAACTTGTTGGTGGGTTGGTAAAATTGAAAACTCATATTTGTATCGGAAAAACGTGAACGTCCCTAATTATGTGACCACCACTGCCTCATAAGTCATAACTTGAGATAACAGCTTTCATAAGATGCACTACGTTTAACAATTTCACAAAGAAAATACAAATATTTTTTTTTGACTTGGCAGAAGCCTAACGAACAAAAGTACCTATAAGACTTTTGCAATCTCAATTAACCATGTTATTTGAAAATTGATTTAAATAACATGAAGGAGGTACCCAAGTTTGCTCTGAAATGCAGTAGTTTAGTCTTAATACAGTATTTATAGAAAGTGTGATGAAACTGTGCCCGCCCGTACTGAGGCTAACATTAGAGCTTCTAGTCCCGGGATTTTCGAGGCTGATTTAGAAGGGCTAGTATTGAAAGCTCTGATAACCCCGATTCTGGCCTTTACATTTGGTCCCGGGACTTTAAACCCTAACTGAAATATATTCGAAAACCTCATCCTTACTGATACCTCATCATCATCATCATCATCAGCCCGGGGGCGTCCACTGCTGGACAAAGGCCTACTGATACCTAGTTAGTACAAATGCGAAAGTAACTCTCTGTTTGTTTCGCTTTCACAGCTAACCCGCAGAACCGATTTTAATGAAATTTGGTATGGAGATAGCTTGAACACCAGGGAAGGGTTTTAGGTACTTTTTATCCCATAATAATGGAAGAAAACTGATGGAACAGTGATGGCACGGGCAACAGTTGGAGTAGGTATAGTCACCAAAAAGGGGGTCCGGTGGCCGGCGGCTCTATGGGGCCCATGTCGTTGAGTAAAGCGAAGGCGGGGAAGTAGATGATGCTGAAGCCGACGTCACGAGCGAACGTCGCGCTGAGACCCTTGTACAACCCCAGGACCCCGTGCTCCGCGACCAGCTTCCGCGTCAACTGCATCGCCGTGACGGTCTCCACTTTTTTGCCCTCTGCCACAACACTATCATGTCAAACATATTATTGTCTCAAAGCGACTTTACCCTCAGTCCTATTTCATCACCATCTTAACTCGTCCACAATGCCATGTCGTCAGCATGTAATTCCTAAACAGTCACTCGTTCATTTTTATATCGTCAATTTCCTATCTTATCCACATTCCTACATGGTCCATAACTCGCCCATTATTCTACTTATATCATCCACAATGCTAACTGGTCCAATTTACTCAAACGTTGCTTACTGCCCGCACTAAGAGCACGTCAATTATATTGAATGCTTGTTTAGTGACGTGTTGTCTTATTCTATTGCTATAGCAAAGGATGGGACAACAGCAACTTTAATCAAGCATTAAATTTAATTGACGTCTCCGAGTACGGCGGTTAATTGTGATATAAATACCCGAACCAAATTTCAAAATGTATTTTACTTTTTTTCTCATTTTACTTATTAGTCACAGTCGTAATTTCTTTTACCCATTCCCTTGACATATGGTCTTGCCCGGGTTTCCCTATATTGATTGATTCCCTATATTCCCTATATTTTCCAGCGAAAACTTTGTGCTAGATATGAAGAACCTCTTAGAGGCTTAGACGTGAACGCAGAATATTCCGTTTATACTAAACAGACTGTTATATTATGTGTTCTTCCTTCCGCGTTAACGATGTTTGTATTAAAGTATGAGTTTATAACATACGAAAAATGTATAAATTGTAACACACCCGCGGTATCGCATCATACGTCATCACCGTTGACCACACAATAGGAATGTGGATCTTTAGCACTGTGGATGAAATAGGAATGTGAACCAGTTAGCACTATGGATGGACGATATAGGAATGTGGACGAGTACGGAAGGTGACAATATAGGAATGTGGACGAGTTAGGAAGGTGACAATATAGAAAAGTGGACAAATTAAGAAGGTGACAATATTGGAATGCCGACGAAATGGAATAGTGGGCCTATGTGGGACACTACGCACATGTGACTAGTATTATTGAGCATTAGCTACTAACAAAAATGTTTATGTCAGTCCGGCTCGGGAAGTGCCGCACGCGCGAGACGTGTTTATTTGTAACCGTTATCGTTGGAGAGTGATACGTCATCATTCTGCGCAAATAAATTTTTAAATAGGTAACTGCTTTTCGGAACGTTCTGTCCGCTTCCCAAAATACCCGACCCCAAAACATCTGTTCCAAAATAAAAGTTTCTTGAAATGAACGTAGGCCAAAATACGTATTCCTCATCTCGCATCAGAATGTCAAAACACCCGGTTCCATAGCATCCGTATGGCAAAAGATACGTCTCTCGTGACACCCGTATTCCCAAAAGACCCGTTTCTCATCGCATCAGTATGTCAAAACACCCGGTTCTCAAAACATCCGTTTGCCAAAAGATTCATTTCTCATGACACCCAAATCCGTTTCCAACCCGAGAGGCTATTGCTTAACGCACTCGCAATCGCAATTGATTTCATTTTGAAAATCGAAGGCTTGTCTGCATACAAAGTGAAAACAATTGGTCCGCTTTGAAGCCAATTGTGTGATTGCGAGTGCGTTTGGCAATAGCGACGCCGTTTACGATACCCGGGCAAGGAAATCCTGATTTATGTTTTTGCAGTTCAAAGACTTACGCAATGTGACCATTCACAGCAAAAGGAACCACACGAAAGGTACGGAGTTATTGGTAGTACCAAAACTGCATAATACTCGTATAAGCAATTCGACAATCCATTAGGCAAAGAATCAAGACTCTTCTATATAAACATATATATTTTTTTTTAATTTCATTTATTTAATTACGTTACACGTTCGTGTTTGGGTCACAGATATGGGTGTTTTGGGAAACGGATTATTTAGGAAACAATAGTAATAGGAATAGGTCTTTTTGGAAACGGATATCAAGCCAAACGTATCTTTTGGGAGAAGCACCTTTTGGGAACACTTATATCGGGAAACGGATTATTTGGGAAAAGGTGGTGACGGGAACGGATGTATTGGGTGGTAATTAGATTTATCAATAGCAACAAAATGTCTGAAGATTGACCGTCCTAGTTCCTATAGTTTAATACAAAACGCTTACCAGCCTTGGCTAGCGCAGCGATGCGGCCCGCGTCCTGCATCTGGATCTTGAGGAGTTCCATGGGCGTAGTGACCACGATCTGACATGAGCCCGCCAATCCTCCCGCCAGCATCTGACGCGGTATCGACAGTGTCCTGAGCACAAACTACTCACACTAAGTGCAATGATAGGCTCGAAATACGAACACACGAAAATCTAATGCCTCTAATGGTAGTAATCTTTCCCTAAGTAGAGAAATGTATATGAAAACTTAAGGAAATCACGCTTATCTCAGAAACTATTAAGAAACCACGTACGAATATTATCTACCAGGAGATCTCGATCGATGATTAAACAATAAAACATATTAGCAATCACGACCCATGGCGGTTGTGACCAAAAATTAGCTCCAGGCTGTTTCAAAATATATTTGGCCAAAACTAGTGAGGGTCCACAGGATACATAATATTACTGGAAGAACAAGAAATCACTCTAACACCGAACAAAATTAGTATCGCAATTGCAGGTAAACATTCCACTGGCAAATGGAACCCACTTGGTGCTCGATTCTGACTGTAAAATTATCTATTCAGTGGTTTTGTACGTCACCCGATCACTTTGATACCCACCCGTCTGGAAGAGTGAGATAGAACCGGAACATGTCATTGCAAGTCAGTTTGATGGCCTTCTCCGGAGTGATAAGAACAATGTTGACAGCTGACCCCCGGTACATGCCAAAGTATCCCTCGGCGGCGTAGGTCTTCTTGAAGCAATCGAACCTGTTCACAACAAAAAACATGCAGTATAGATTGTTCCAGTTAAATTGACGGAAATGCAATTAACGTGGGATTTTACAACTTCTTTTGTCGCTAAATATGAAACGAAAAGGTAACAAAGGGACGTAATAAAACTCACCGAAGTGTGGCACGTGTGTGTGTGTCAGTTTGTTACTCCTTCACGGTGCAACGGCTGGACGGATTTGAATGAATTTGGAAATGGAGATTGAGTTAGCACAGGATATTTTTCTTATATTTTGTTGCATTCATGCCAACAATTTCGTCCCAGATGGAGTGCACCGAACTACACATTGCTCACTTGATTTACCTATCACCAAATGAGAGTTCAACATCGTATCTACAATAAGTGTTAAGTAATACTCACATGCTTGTATAGAGAAGTTTTCCATCAGGCCCGGGCTTCTGGCTCTGCAGACGGGTCTTGACGAGATCCAAAGGAAACACCACAGTCACCCCCACAATACCCGCGATACCGCCGTTTATGACCTTCGGCAGGGGGCTGCAAAGTTCTCATACATTAACAAGCACCTACCTTATGTATAGTGCAAAGTGCAATAGTATTTAAAAGTCCTTTGGTTTCGTACTTCTCTCAAACTCTCTCTAACTGTCTTTTAAAGCTTTTAAAACGACCTCATGTATTGTTGAGATAAATTATCAAGAGCGCGGAATTGCATTTGAAGATGCTGAATTGCATTGCGGAAATGCTTTTTTTAATTTGGCAAATCCGCATCGAATCAGTCCTTAAATTTTGAACATTATAACATTAAAACTCACTTAAACTCAACTTTTGGTGGTGGAGGATCCTTTGGCGATGCTGCTCTTACAAAACTTGTAAACATTTCATCTGAATGTATTTTTTTCTAGTTTATATTCTGTGAAAAATACTTTTAGTAAAGATAGTGTGTATATTATTATTATAGCTTATTGTCAGTTTGACGACGCGATAGCCTAGTTGGTAGTGACCCTGCCTACGAAGCTAGAGGTCCTGGGTTCAAATCCCGGTACGGGCAGATATTTGTGTGATGAGCGCAAATATTAGTTCCTGAGTCATGGATGTTTTCTATGTATTTATTTAAGTATATTTTCTCTATATAAGTATTTATATCGTTGTCTAGTACCCATAGTACAAGTCTAGAGCTTAGTTTGGGACTAGGTCAATTGGTGTGACAGAGTCCCCTGATATTATTATTATTATTATTAATCGTGCAATACCGCGTAACTAACTAATTAAATAAGTTGCACATTACACCTTAGCACGTAAGTCAGTAAGGTACATTTTGCAACTTATAATTTTTTTTACTTACGGTGTATTGCAAGATCACCGACGTTATATTATTAAGCTGACCTTGGCTACCTTTCCAAAGAAACTTATTCGGAATATTTAATTTACTTTATAGTACTTGTGTATGTTATGTTTTTACCAATCAGAGGACTTTGAGAATGCCGTAACTTTGGAAGGCGCGCGTACAGTCAAGGAAATGGATTCCTAGACCACTTTGAACTATGTGAAAGTGACACTGTAAATAAAATCATAAGAAGTCTTTTACGTTTCGATTAATTACGTCCCTTTGACATAGTCCAAAGTGGTCTAGGAATCAATTTCCTTGTCTGTACATGGAGTCCAGGCTAGCAGAGGCCCTTGATACAACTTCAATTTAGTATAAGTGATGAGTGATGACCTGATGACACACCAACCGGTTAAATTAGGTTGGGGTTGTATCGTTAACAGCCCAGCACAAAACACCGGAGAGGTTTTAGACGGTAAGTATGCTTCTACCTTAGCTCTCACAGGAGACTGAGGTGGTTGAGAGTCTGTCATAAGCCGGGGGGAACGATCCGTAACGACATTTCCTCTTAAGCGGCTGCTACACGGTGAGCAACCAAGCTTTCCACCAAGGTGACCTTGCTGGTTTGCGACCGCGTAGAAGGTGGTTTGCAACCAAACTTCGTTTGACCTTTCATTGCCCTTGGTTGACGGGCGTGCGCTGGCAACCGCGGTTGGATACCGCCGTTGTACACCGTGTAGACGCTTGTTGCAAACCACGCGAGCGTAGTTGTGTCTCTGCAGGCACAGAGTGCGCACGGCCTCTATTAATTTATAATTACACACTGCTGTTGGCAACCGTGTCTGTAGACGGAAACGCGACGGCGTTAGCAAAACCCCAACCAAGGTCACCTTGGTGGAGAGCTTGGTTGCTCAATGTGTAGCAGCCGCTTTAGTCAAAAAAAAGGGTTGGGGTTATATTTTATCATATCCAGAGTAAAAAGTTTTCAACTAAAATTGTGTATGTGTGTGTTGTTCAATGTGTTGAAATGAGAGCTCAGAAATATGTGTAACATGGGCCATGTTTTTTTTTTTGGTAATCGCCTGTATGGTCAAAGACAGGTCCTTTGCTGGGATGGGGGGAGGCTTATAGCTAGGTGAGTCGTGGAGTGCGATTCCTGACATTGCTGACGCATGCATGCTTACAGACTACTACTGGCTATGTTGTATTCTTGTAGGCAGGTGGGTGTAGTCGCAGGCAACAGCTAGTACAGTAATAAAGAAACATAATAATAGCGGTAGGTTGCTTACATACATACATACCGTCACGCCTTCATCCCAGAGTGGGGTAGGCAGAGCTACAGAATTACCAACAACTTTAACAGCCAGTTGTTAATTCTGTAACCACATTTTGCACATACAGGCTAAGATGTATATCATGTGTATATTAGGTAGGTTGCTTTTGCTCGGTAAAGAGCACTTTCAGGGCAATCGGGTAATACTGATAACGATCTGTAGTTTTTATGCACGCAACGGAATTTGGTGTGATAGGGTTTTTATGTATAGTAAATTCTTGCTTATGTACGAGTGTTACAGTAAACTCACATAAACGGAAGCGGAAGCGTGGGCGGGTCGTAAGTAAGGATTTCAGAATATTTCTTATTAATTTTATGGACAACTTACACATTGCTCTGGAGCCTAACAGCAAATGCTCACCAGGCTTACGATTTGAGATTCGCTATCACCAAGTACTCCAGTACTCCAAATTGCTCATTCAAGACAGACGAGCTCAGTATACCAGCTCCTGGATCTGATGTTTATTGCATTGACAAATATGTGCTCGTTACAAATAATTTACTTGGCGTTTGCTTTCAGAAACTCGATCTAACTTTCTTTGTCTTTCATTGAAATTACTTGATCTTTTCATATTTCGCAACAATAATAATGGCCATGATTTATTTCTAAGATAATTAAATTTTTTGATTTATTCAGCCACGGCGGCTGGCACAGATTATAATAAGGTATGGCGGCGGGTCGCTAGTAAAAGATAATTCTGTGTAGGTAATGCTTGGATATGTTGACCAACCGATCACCTCTATGGTACTTTATGGTTAAATATCGCCATTACTTTGAAAAAACCTCGTATCTCATATTTCGTGGCGTTCGATTTTAAACTTAAACTTGAAGAAAATTAAGTTCAAATGTAGTGCCTAAGATTGAAAAGGGCATGCTTCGATGGTTCGTTCATTTGGAAAGGATGGATGAAAGAAGATTGACGAAAGAGATATACAGATCGAAAGTCGACGGGTCGGAAGGGGCCGCTCTATAGGCGTACTTTTTCGAGTCAAATCGGAGAAATACTGGAAAAGGGCCGAATCTTAAGTACACGCAGCAACACATAATCTAGCTATACACTTCAGAAATCTGAAATATTGCATGAAAGAGAGTCGCACTAGAATGCGTATGTTGTTGACATAATACACATATATACATCTCTTTCTTTTTCTCTCTGCTCTGTCTTTAATGGTTAGTTAGGTGTGATGTTGTGTGTATACCCGAAACCGACGTGCGTGCATGACTCGATGTATGAATGTGGAAGAAGCGAAAGAAATTTGTCAAGATCGTAGCAAGTGGAAAGAAGTGGTCTCTGCCTACCCCTCTGGGAAACAGGCGTGACTTAATGTATGTATGTAATTAAGTTCAAACTGATACAATCTCGAAATATCAGATACAAGTTTTTTCTAAAGTAGTAACGACATTTGACACGCTCAACTCTAGATATAATCTTTTTCCCTTAGACTAAGTAAGTACCTATACCCTAGATCGGATGCGTGCTACCGTAACGTAAGCCTTCGATGAAGTATACCTCGCGCAACATAGACACGCAAATGACAATACCAAGATTGATGGAGATAGTTTTATGGAGTTCTCAATCAGAGAGACAGAGAAGGAGACCTTAATTTTTGTCTTTGTCATCGAGGCGCTTTTTTTGCTAGCCACATCTGGGTGGATGGTACGCAAACCGTTGTCATTTCAAATGACCTATTGTTTTCGTGAACGTATGTGTTAGAAGCAAATTTAAGACAGGAAATTGTGTTTTCAACGATTTGTTTGATCATAGTAAGCTTGTGTTATGTATATATTTCATTTATACATACAGAGAGGGGTAGGCAGAGGTACAAAAAAAAACTGCTTGCTTTTTTATTCCAAAAAATAGCCTTTTCTAAGGATCTAATTTGAAGCATTTCATTATTAAAAGTATTGTTATTTAAAATATTTAATCAAATAAAATTAACCTCGTCTACTTACTGTACAAAAATGGCGGAGCTATTAAGAAAAATGGGTATACTTAATTTATGATTTAGAAAGACGTGTTTTTACTATCTGTGATCTGTTTTTAAAGTCATAAAAAAATACACGAACGTCATTCAAACAATGTAAACAAACAATCGCATTATTAATTGCATATACAGTCAAGAATTTTAATTGTTAAGCCACTATGGAACCCTGTCATAATGACAGCGTCAAACCATATGAAAGAAATTACGCTAAAATTAATGATCAACGTTATGCGACAGGGTTCCATAGTGGCTTAACAATTAAAATCCTTGACTGTACCATACAGATAATATTATTATGATCGCTAGCCAGCAGTTCTTTATTTACATTGAACTACTTTTTGGGTGGTTAATACTGCATCTAAGTTAGCGAATTTTAGAGTTGTTTTAATGATCTTGTACATCTTATTTACAATTTTCTAATTGATCCAAAGAATTAAATTACTGTATAAAACAGCATATTCAAAAAATACAGCAAACAGGCTAGATAATACAAGATTAGGCTATTTCATACTGCAATTTAGCTCTTTGGATCAATTATAAAATCATTTTCATTGACATCACATCATTGAATCACATTCATGAGTTTCTTGACAACCTATACTTAGTTGAGATAAGTTTGCCCCGTTTACGTACGAGTAGGTAAAACACAAAAATAACTTTGAGATAAGACTAAATACTTTACTTACCCACGTATGAAAAAATACGTTCTTCGATTTTCACACCATATTATAAATAAGAGTTTAGAAAATATCAATGAAAAAGATTTTTGGTACATAACGGCTATTCACTATAATATAACATAATACGCAAAATCGGTTTAAATAAATTTACCAAAAAAATCTTTTTCAAAATTAGTGTAAGCACGGGGGTTTTCTGATTCGCGCGTCGCTTAAAAGCAAATAATTCGAATTGACGAGTCGCTTTTCTAACTAAATGTGGAAATCATAGGACACGCCTACGAATGTATTCACAATGGTTTACTTAACTGTTCCTCCATAGAGTTAGTAGAAACCCATAAGTATTTAGGGCTTATTATATACCATAAGTGTTGACAGTGTGTGCAACAAGCTCAGAGCCATACTATGTAAACTAGACCACCACAAACTAAACATACCACCCTTCCAAACATATTTAAACAGAATCCTTATCTTATCTTACAGAAGGGCCCTTTCGGATACACTCCGACCCTTTAGGATCTTTTGTGCAATTACCCTCTTTGGCTGCGTTTCCACCAGAGATGTGCGAGTTAGCTAAGCGGTGCGAGGCTGTGTAACGAGGAGGTGTAACGGGGTGAATGTTTCCACCAAAGATGTGCGAGGTAGCTGAGCGGTGCGAGAAGGCATAGCGAGGATGTCTAGAGAGTTCTTTTTAAATAAGCGGGCGGCGTGGGCCAGACGCCGCCTCACTACACATCCCTCACAAAACATTCCTCGAAACACATTCCTCGCACACATATTTCCCTTCTTTTGTATGTACATAAACCTCGCTCCGCTGAGCTGTTTCCACCAGAGCTAAGCTAAGCCAGGATAGGGAAATGAAGAGTTTCTATTGGTTCATGACAAACACATCCCTCGCAACGTATCCTCGCACATCTCTGGTGGAAACGCAGCCTTACACACTCAGCTGTTCGAATATGCAGGTTTCCTCACGATGTTTTTCCTTCACCGTAAGAGCATCGGATAATGCACTTAAGTGAGAAAAACTTAACTAACAGTTCAATATTTTAACATCGCTGTCTTAATTTAATATGTATTTTGTATTTTATTACTTAATCCGTTATTACGTAGGTACATATCTATCGATCGGTACTACGAGTATGTCTCTCGCCAGTCAGAGAGGAATGGTTAAAATATGTTTGGAGCGGTCTGCGAGATTAGCATTGACAACCAGAAAGAGGAAAAGGAGTCAAAAAGGTGTCGTCAACCAAATGTAGGCTAAAAAGTACCCCATGTTCCTCCTCAGAGTTCAAGCTATATCTCAACCAAATTTCTTAAAAAGGAGTTCAGCGGTTTGGATGTGAAAAGGTAAGGTATTTAAGATAATATGCTAGTAAACGCAAAAGAAAATACTCATCATTTTAATAACTTTATTTTATATGCAAGTCCATCTTGACTAGCCTAAATTTGAATACAGATGATTTGTTATTTCTAAAAAACTGTGAATAATTAACACTTCTGTGAAAAAAGTACATACTTACTTAACAAACAATTAAAAAATATATAGTTTTAAAATGTGCCGATTAAATCCTTTCATATGACACCCCATTTGCTATAATCAAACCAATTTCATTTTTGAACCCCCATTCAAGACCCCATTTCAACTATTTATACAATTAATGTTTTTTTTTATTTAAAAACAGATGCAAGCAAGTTGTACAACTATGGCAAATTTCAAGTTGATAGCATTTGTAGTTGCTGAGAAAACCTGCTGTGACATACAGACAGACAGACAGAATGACTGACAACGAAGTCTCCCCATAAAGGTTTCTTTTGTACCATTTTCGTACGGAACCCTAAAAATTACTGACTTGAGTTTCTTGCGGCGTTTCTACTCAGCGGAGGTCTGATTTTGGGAAGCTCTGGTTTATCTTTATTTATTATCTAGTATCTACTGCATACTTTCTCGCCTCTGCAACAATGTACTGTAGTGTCTGCGCCGCGCGAGAACAGTGTTGTGCTGGGCTGGGATCCAGTCTACGTGATCCCGAGGTAGTTCTCGGCGACCCCGATGAAGTAGATGACCTGTGCGATCCCGAACAGCGGTGCGATCACCATCACCCGGGGCACGCCACCCTTGAGGAACGCTTTCGGACCCTCTTCCTTCCATATAGTCCTGCACATGCAATCAGTATGTTATGTGACTTTATGATTGAAAACTCCCCGAAATATCTGAAAAGGTTACTCAATAGTTCAAAAAAGGTTGTGCCCGGCACAGTATAAACAAATCAGTAGGTCATTTTTCATGTTACGCTGATAACGCTGATTGAGGCTAAATCAGTTGTGGCCTGCATAGGTACCTAACTCGAGCCTCTAAAGGGCCGGAGTTGAATAACTTTGTGATAGATAGGGAAGAGAGCATGGACGCAAAATATTGTCACTCATGTCATATATGGACAACCCTAGCACCCGAACGGTATTAAATAACAGAAACTCCTTAAAGAGCCCTTAAGGGCCAGAGATGACTACGATGATGATGATTTTCACTATTTCTACTATAAGTAATAGAGCACGTACACGGTGCGTGTGGACTCACTTAATGCAGTCTACCCAGCCTTTGTACTGGCGGCCGTCCCCCGAGAGGGACTGCAGGCGCGTCTTCACCACGTCCAGTGGGTTCACACCATACGCGGCTGCCGACCCAGCAGTCATCCCGGACAGGAACGTACACCTGACAACCATAAAGCTTGACGGCAAGCGCATTTCAAAGTTTCACTAAATGCGTTCTCTAATAATCAAAAAGCAGCGATGTATAGGCGCATTTTTACACAACTCGAACGAAGTCGAACTCATAAGTAGGTAGTAGTACAATTTAGTACCTTGTCGCAATAACGTATTAAATTTTACAGTGGTTTGAATTTAGTATACAATAGCTGCGACAAGGCACTATAATGTACAGCTAAATACATATGAGTTCGACCTTACTGCGAGAAAATAAAACAAAATATATTTACCTACAGTACAGTAGGTACCCCCACATTTTTAATAGCGCTCTTCTGGCTATATTGTAATCACACTTGCACTTGCAACTGACAATAGATTTGTGTATTGAAGAGTGCCAATCTATGAAGGCACTGGAGGGCCTAGTCGAGATGCATAAAGCTAACTTGGCAATTTTCGAAAATAGACAAAATGAAATGGATCGACACAGGGAACAGGAACGTTAGCAGCCCTTGCATCTTGGCTAGGCCTGATGGTACTGTACAGGCAGCAGCAGAAGTAGGTGGACAGAGTTCCATTTCTACTTATACACGACTCTATTGCCAAGAGAGTATGTACCAAGATAATTTTGACCTCTTCCACTGACCACCAAATTCTGCCGACTTTACAATAGGTATATTAGTAGCAGTTACCAGAAGGGCGGCGTGGATAGACCGGGTTCCATAGGGCAGTTGCTACTGAGGACGGAGAAAGTGGGGAAGTAGACTGCGGCAAAGGAAATGTCCCGCGCGGCCGTCGCGCCGAGGCCCTTGTACAGGCCGAATATCCCGCGCTCCTTGATCAGTTTTATGGCTATCTGCAGCGAGTTCTGGCGCTTCACAATTCTGCCCTCTACGATAATACAATTACGTTGCCATACTTAAGTAAGGTCAGGTGGGGCAAGTGCGTCTACCGGGCAAACCCGTCTAATCAACAATATCTCCTAAAAAATATATGGTTTGTCGCACTTACCCCGTTGACGCTCTTACCCCACCTGACGGAGTAAGTGCGTGTACGGGGCAAGTCCGTCTAACTAACGGTCTAATCAACAATATCTCCTAAAAAATATATGGTTTGTCGCACTTACCCCGTTGACGCTCTTACCCCACCTGACGGAGTAAGTCCGTGTACGGGGCAAGTCCGTCTAACTAACGGTCTAATCAACAATATCTCTAAAAAATATATGGTTTGTCGCACTTACCCCGTTGACGCTCTTACCCCATCTGACAGATCAAGTGCGTGTACGGGGCAAGTCCGTCTAACTAACGGTCTAATCAACAATATCTCCTAAAAATATAGGGTTTGTTACACTTACCCCGTTGACGCTCTTACCCCACCGGACGGAGTGAGTGCGTGTACGGGGCAAGTCCGTCTAACTAACGGTCTAATCAACAATATCTCCTAAAAATATAGGGTTTGTTATACTTACCCCGTTGACGCTCTTACCCCACCGGACGGAGTGAGTGCGTGTACGGGGCAAGTCCGTCTAACTAACGGTCTAATCAACAATATCTCCTAAGAATATAGGGTTTGTCGCACTTACCCCATTGACGCTCTTACCCCACCTGACCTTAGGCCGGCCTTACACTCGGAAGTTTCTCTTATCTAACAAATTGCTGTCCCTACTTACGTAAGTAAACTTACCGAGTGCAAGGCCGGCCTTACAGTAAACCAGAGTAATAATAATAATCAAGAAGCTTATACCTAACGTATGGAGAGTACACAGCTGATAAACGATCAAAGCTAGGAAAAGGAATTAGTGTGATGAGCGCGAATATTTGTTCCTGAGTCATGGATGTTTTCTATATATTTAAGTATATATTTCTCTATATAAGTATTTATATCGTTGTCTAGTACCCATAATACAAGCCTTGAGCTTAGTTTAGGACTAGGTCAATTGGTGTGACATTGTCCCCTGATATTTATTTTTAATTTTTTAAATTACCATGAATTAATTAATATTTTTTACATCTCTTTCTGCAGGAAGGAAGAAAAGAAACAATAACATCTTGCATCTTTCTTAAATACAAGAAATAAAAATAAAATTGCTATCCGAAAACTCCGCGTCCGTAAATTATATAAATCATTTGTTGGTCAATGCATTCATTTCTATAATATATTACCTGACGAAGTTATAACATTACCCTTTCCAGCACTTGAAAATTACTCAAAAAAGTCGTTAATATCTAAAGCGTTCTATAGGGTCAAAGACTATCTAACAGATAAAAATGCTTGGCCTAAACCCGAAACTTAGTCATTAATAATTTGTAAAATTGCAAAGTCGTTTGTCTAGTCTAGGGGACACCGTTGATGTAGGAAAACATAACAAACTTTTATTTTGTTGTCTTGGGTCTGTTTTAGGTGTGTACCTGTATGTACAGTTAGGAATATTTAAAGTTGGGAACCTGTACGGTTATGATTCTGCAGAGGTGGGAATCTGTGGGACTAGGAATCTGTAAAACTGGAAATCTGTGAAACTAACTAGGAATCTGTTGTGGTGGGAATCTGGTGGGACTGGCAGTCTGTAAAACTGTGAGTCTGTAATGGAAATCTGTTGAATTGGGATCAATCGTTAATGAGCCGGAGGGAGATAGCGCCTACCAGCTTTGGCGAGCGCAGCGACGCGGCCAGCGTCCTGCGACTGGATCTTGAGTAGTTCCATGGGTGTGGTGACGGAGATCTGACACGTCCCTGCTAACGCAGCCGCCAATATCTGTCGCGGCAGCGGCAGTGACCTAAGCAAACAATACGCAATGAAAGAGATCATCAACAAGTTTTTTTTTGCCGTGAATTAAATAGGATATTACTAATCTAATATACGACTCTATACGTACCTTCTGCGCAACAGCTTTTAAAGACCTTCGAGTTTGTACTTCTCTTCTCTTTTATTCGTTTCCATATGCTCTAATATTAGTATTTCCGGCTTTACCCGAACCCGAAAGAGGACAGATTTGACCAAACGAGAATAAGGTTACCTAGATTAAACGCCGACTTTGTATAGACTAATCTCGGAGTAAGTCTTATTCCAGTTTGGTAAAATCGATACTTAGAGTTAATAGAGTGTGTACTAGCTTTGTTCGAATTACAATCGTAAAAATTGGTATGGGTGAGGGAATGTAACGCCAACGTTCACACTAGAGCGGCACGGTGCGGCACGGTGCGGCATGGTGCGGCATGGTGCGGCAAAGTATTTTCAGAACCATTGAAGGCGTTCTACAGCCTGGCGTGACGTGACCAAGGCAGGTACTACAGTTTCTTGCGTTACATAAGTATAATCAATCAAGTTTGTTATGGCGATATAAACAAAATGTTTTTGCTAAATGTATCAAAATGAGATTTAAAATAGTGAGCAACTTTAAGTGAAAAATTGCGACTCTCTTATAGCCATTGCAAGTGCTCATGGACAATGGACATATTGGATATAGGTATATGTTTTAGGTACGGTCTTTGAGTATTACTACCTGTTACCCACCCGTCCGGCAGAGTGAGATGGAACCGGAACAAGTCGTTGCTAGCCAGTTGGATGGCCTTCTCCGGAAAGACAAGTATTCTGTTGGAAATCGACCCCTGGTACATGTTGACAATCCCCTCGTTGGTAATGGTTTTCTTGAAACAATCGAACCTTATCGAACCAAAAAAAAAACTTTTTTTAAAACTTAAGGCCGACTAATTACGAATAAGACTCTGTTTCCAATTGACCGTGGATTGAGCACTTTGCCAGATTCGCACTATGCCAGATTCCGAAATTAGCAGAATACCATATTCAAAGTTAAAGAAATCTCACGCGTTCTTATAGAGTAGTTCTCCATTAGGTCCAGGCTTTTGGTTCTGCATTCGCGTCTTGACGAGGTCTATTGGGAACACCACGGTCACCCCGACAAACCCCCCGATTCCGCCGTTTATGATCTTCGGCAGCAGGCTGCAAAGGCCTCATAAATTTACAAGCTACTTACCACAACCTAGGTCGTGCTTAAAATATTATTTTATACAACTGTTTCATAAGGGATCTTGTAGTATGGAATAATACCTTATGGTTCACACAAATAACTTACAGTCTACGACTTAAATCGTCGAGCCATCATGGAACTCTGCCATAGTGAAAGCGTCACTTTAAGAGAAAAAAAGTTCGTCATTTTTGATGTTCGCTTTCCGCGACACGGTTCTATGTATAGTGTAGACATGGGCGCCGCGCCGGCTACTATAGTGGCTCAATAATTAATGTTCTTGACCGTACATACACATAAGTATACCGAGTTCATCCATACTTGTCCAATATAGTAAACAACTTTCTAACCTCAAAATGAACCTTTTTTGGCTAAAACAGCTCTTTTATCGTGTATAAAATAAACTGAGTAAAACATTTTGGATTTACTTAGTCTATTTATTGTCTGTGATTGCTTTATTTTATTTCCATTAGCGGTTTTAGTCGGTTCATTTTGAGGTTAAAAAGTTGTTTACTACGAGTATATTAGCCAAGTAAGAATGAACACGGTGTACATACATAGACTTCTAAACTCTATACCGCGGTCGGGTAATACATATATAGCATTTTTCTCGGAAATCGTTTCTTTAGAAGGCGCAAGCGGTGACTACTGGCTACATATTTAGAAAAAATTAAATGAATGTTACCTAAATGTCTTCTTTGGGGGTGGTTCCTCTTTAGCAGCTACGTTCGCTTTCCATGCAACCATGCCATGTAAGCGACTGGTACTGCCAAAAACACTTTGTTCTTAAGGTGGTATTAAAAGTAGGCAGGCCTAAACTTGGCAGCAGCTGTATTGCATAGATTATACGAGCTGGACCAACTTAACTTTAAGCTACATATAGACATACTCAATAGTAGCATGAAAGCATTCTAATTTCGAGAAAATGCTACCTACTAACATGTGTGTCTACGACGAGCTCGCAGCATGCAAATTAGTTGCATGCTCGCAAATACGACCACTTTTAATTTTAAGCATGCTATTTAAAGCGGGGTGGAAGGGGGAATAGTTGTAAGCAAACGTGAAGTGTGTGTGTGTGTGTTTACTATATTACTACAGAACCATGAGGCCCACTTTGAAACTCGAAGTTCGTAGTTACGTTAGCTCCACCCTTTTCTCTCGATATAGCCTTGAGTGACGAGTCACAGGGATGGAGCTAACATAACATCGAAGTTCGATTTCAAAGTGGGCCTCATGGTTCTGTAGTAATATAGTAAACACACACACACACACACTTCACGTTTGCTTACAACTATTCCCCCTTCCACCTTAGATACATACTCGTAGATCGGTTGATGGGTGGTACCCCGACTATAAAGCCCGTTGCGAACGATGCGCAAACGCTTGTGAAAGTACAAACGTGAACTGTCCCTTGCATTAGACGACGAGCGATAGAGACGACGCGCTGGCCTAGAGGGTAGTGACCCTGCCTACGAAGCTAGTGGTCCTGGGTTCGAATCCCGGTAAGGGCAGATATTTGTGTGATGAGCTCGAATATTTGTCCCTGAGTCATGGATGTTTTCTATGTATTTAAGTATATATTTCTCTATATAAGTATTTATATCGTTGTCTAGTACCCATAGTACAAGCCTAGAGCTTAGTTTGGGACTAGGTCAATTGGTGTGAGATTGTCCCGTTATATTTATTTATTTATTTATTACACCTGCCTCATAGATGTAGGAAAACATAGATCCCGTGAAGCCAAATGTCAAGCGTTGCACCTTTTTCTTCTGTGTACAACACAGCTTGTAGCCAATATTATTGATAAACCGTTCATCACTGATAGCAAACTTACGCACACTAATGCAGAGTCACACAACACACCTAACAAGTGGCACACTTTTGAAATTCAATCGAAAGTGGTCTTATATAGACGACTCTTTTTAACGAAGGGCATTTGTAACAGGTGCCGAAGTGTACTAGGTATTCTATTAGCCATATTATTATTTATACTTAATGCTTTTCTACCTCTATGACCTACCTTGATATAGTGCCAGTGTATAGTCGACAGCCATGGCCAAGCGTAAGCTGGGTAGTGATTCTCTGAACAACGACGGTCGGACGGACGGACGAGTGAATGTCCAAGCGGCGAGTTTAAGTAAAACATATTTTAGCGCGTGCGTTTTCAATTTAGCAGCATGGTTTCTGCCGATGGATCGAACGTATAAGGCTGATTCATTGAAAATGCACGCGCTAAAATGTGTTTTGTTGGCTCTGGCGGGACTACCTAAACTCACCGCTGCGATTTCGCTCGTTCGTCCGTCTGTCCATGTTTTTGAGGGAATACTTAACACCCCTGGTGCTAGTACCGAACGCGTCGCATGAGGACGACGCTGAATGCCAGTAGCGCAGGTTTAGTTTAGGATTGGGCCAATTAGTGTGATATATAGATAGATGGATAGATAGATAGTGTGCGATTATACCCTGATATTATTGTTAATAATTTACCCGTCCTTTTTTTTAAAGAAAACGTTTGGGAGCACGCAACAGACAGGTACGGTCGGTCTTATAAGTAGCTGCACACTTTAGTGCTTTGTCACTTTAACGTTACGTTTGAACTGTTGCAGTAATCTGTTAAGTAAGCGACACTTTAGTACCTTGTCACTTTAATTGCTGTGACAATTCATATATGGCAGTTCAAACATGACATTAAATAGACAAGGTGCTAAAGTGTAAAGGCACTCAACTCGACTGTACCAAAGTGTGCAGATGTTATAATGCCGACTAAACACGTTAAAGTTATAGCACACTTGCTGCTTTGCGTGTTTGTTTGTTGTTTGCGTTTACTGAAATAGTTATTTGTTATAAAAGGGGGGAAAGTTGTATTTTACCCGCGAGTGTTCATTTGAAACACGAGCTAGCGAAAGGAGTCTATGATTGACCACGAGCGAAGCGGTGGTTCAAAAATAGAATCCTGAGCCTAGCAAGTGTTTCAACACACGAGAAGTAAAATAACTTTTCACCCGTGATCACTTTTCACCTCACTACAGCGAGGAAAATAAGAAAAACTAACTACTTGTGCACACACCTGTTTTTCCACGAGAGATACTTAAGCCAAGATAATTTGCGACTGCACCTTAGAACATCTGGTACATTATACTATTTCTTTTTCTTCATGTCACAATAATAGAAGGCATTATTTATATCGAAGGCAACCAAAATGCAACGAATTCTTTTTTATTTATGGCGGTTTCGTACTGTTTAGTTATAAAACGAAAATTTTGCTTTGTTTGCCATGACACTGCCAGACAACTACAGACCCCACAAAGTTATTGCCCTTTCTTTTGTAACTTCAACTGACACGATGCGCTAATTGCGAAGGTTTCATTGCGGACATTATGATCTATTGTTATTTACCTATGAAATGAAGATAATACTAAGAGGCTTCCGGCATTACTATGCTTCCGGTAACCTTCGGGGAGGGAAGATCCGGCCGATTAAAGGGTCCGGCTTTTACTTTTGATTTATTTTGTTTACTGATTAATGCCCGGTTCCTATATTCAAGAAACGAATCGTTTTCCTTACGTCTCGTTAAAATTTGACATTTGCTACGTACAAAATGTATCAAATTTTAACGAGACGTAAGGAAAACGATTCGTTTCTTGAATATAGGAACCGGGCATTACTCTACTCACTTGACATTGGCGAAATCACTGCGGAATATCTCGGTGGAACGGAATTCATAAAAAAAAGAAGAAAAAGATAATACTAGTACTATAGGCAAACAGAGTTTGGCATAATCATGGCATAATAAAACATAATTCAATGTAATAAAATAAAAAATAGCCAAATGTTGAACTTGCATCTCTTACATTTGACATAGGTATCTACCGAATGAGAGACCCGACAAAAATACAAATAATTGAGCAAGTGAAGCGCCACAGCTTAAAACCGGGCATGGCCTGCATGAGGCATGACACTACCGCGGCTTGTATATACTTATATTAGGTTCTTGTTGTTTATACTTATGTCGTAAAGTCTATTGGTGAGGAATTAATTAAAAATTAACCAATTTAGGCACATTCAATTCACGACTGAAAAGGTCGAAAACTTGGATTTGAATTAGGACTATTACTTAACAATATTGTATAGTATAGATCAAAAATAGCTGTACCGTTTGTAAAACAAAGGCCATTTTAACGCCCTACTGACTAGATTACTGTATACATACATATTAACACGTATACCTAGAGATGTAGTGAATAATCCTTTCCCATCGTTTTTGGTCGGATAACTTCGTATTTATCTTTCTTTCTCAGTTGGCTTATTGATGGGTACTGAAGCTAATTGAAAAAGCTAGATAAATACGAACATATCCGACAAAAAACGATGGGAAAGGATTATTCACTACATCTTTACATCCGACGTATGACGAACCCTCATTATGTAACCCACTGTTGTTCACCCCATTCATTTAAATTGTCTACTTATCATAAATCACATACATATATTTACTCATTACCCTTATTTTGGCTTCACGCAGTCGAGTAAAAATAAGACTAGCATCGATTAAGGTCCTGAATGCGGCTGCGCGGTAACCATGGCAACCGGGGAGGAGGCTCCATCTGCCGCCTGTACCACAGCATCCCTCAGCTGTTTTTCTTCCGTAATAATTATTTCGCAGCCCTAAATTAAACAAAAGAATGATGTTAAAGTGACAAAATTATTACTGTGGTAAGTCTGTTGCTTTATAATCCTACTGTACTGATTTGACCATAATTGAGACAGCAGAGTCTAATTTCACGTAACTCAACGCAAAGGGCGGGACCCATTTCCTGGAATATTGAAGATTTACCTAATACAAAGTAATTAGGCTTAAGCAGCGAAATCCAGGAACGTTATTTTGCGCTACGTTGAGATTAGGTTTGCGAAATATTATTTTGTACAGAAAGGACTGGAACTTTGTAAAGGAAGTAGCAAAGATTGTTTATGTTATTTACGTATTTATATATTCTGTAATTGTGACAACGAAATATGAGTATAACGCACTCACTGCCGGCAACGCGGAGATACGTTTTTCTGTTAACCCCTTGAACGCTTATGTTAATTTTATTACGTTAAGCGGACGTCATTTTACAACAAAAGATGCAGCGCCTCGAGAAACATGGACGGATAAATCGAGATATTAAGGCATTTAAAAAAAATGTAGTGTAAAAGTTGTTTAATTGGTAAAAAACCTCAGTACAAAGGCTTGATTTCAGTTCAACTATGTATTAGGTTTTTACTTAAGCGTTACGGTCTTGGGGTAAAATGGTAAAGCATCAATGACTCAAAAAATATTATCGTGATTGTAGGTAGTACAGTCAACAGCAAAAGAAACTGATGAAATAGGGTCCCAAAATTATCTATACAATACATTAAGTCAAATGCTACGGACTATTGTAGTTGATCAAAAGTAAATGAGCTCAATAACGTGTCATAATAAGTGATCACCATTATTTCGATTTTTGAAAACTCAATGACAGTTTAAGTCATCGTTGAACATTTCGAATTAAAGTTTTAACTATAAAATCTTGGTTTTGGGACAACCTCGGAGTACTTCGGTTAATATCGGTTATGTTCGTCGAAAAACATGCGAAGTGACAAAATAGCAATCTCCCTTACGCCAAGATTTAAAATAAGTTTTTATTACATCTTGGAATTATTTGCCATAAATCCTTCTTTTGCCGATATTGTTGGAATGTCGTTATTTTGGTATTCAATTCACGTTTGACGCTTTTGATAGAAATGTCATGTCAGGCTTCTGTTTTGCACAGCTGTTATGATCACTTTCTTTTGACTAATTAAAACATCAATTAATTTAGCACTTTAATATAACATGTTATATTTGGGATGCCATGACAATAGATATTTTGAAATGTTGATTTTGATCACTTACTTTTGACGTTGACTGTACCTAAACCCAATAGTAAACTAAATCAATAAACCAATTTCATTTCATTTCAGTGGTGGTAGCTAGGGTTACCAACTTTTTTCTATCAAATATAGTATTTTCGAACCTGTTACTTCTAAAAATATAGGAGATAACAAGAATAAAAAGTATTTAGTTAAAATATTTACTTAATTTTTGAAGGGGCCTAGAATGGGGGGGGGGGGGTTTCATGTGACAGAGTTTAATAAGAATATTTTAAAAGTATTTCTTTTTAATTTTCTGTGATGTATTTTTGATGTACCTATAGCCAAAAATTTACAATAAACCACCGTCGTCGTCGAAAAATAAAAAAAATATATTTACAGTTTTTGAGAAATACCAAAAAAACTTTAGGCTAGTCAAAATGGACCTTATTGCACAGAAAATAAAGTTCATATACCAATTTTGGTATTTTCTCATTTGACTATTTTATTTTGCGGTTCCCAAGCATTAATTATTATCTAAATACGGAACCCTCGGAACGCGAGTCCTACTCGCCCTTGACCGGTTTTTTTTTACCCAGACAATGTCAATCCTGTGGTTGCTGTTGGCTATATCCGGCTCCCAGCTGGTTTCCGCCAACAATGACAAGCGCCGGTTCTCCAACCCAACGTACTACAACGTCGGGGGGGTTCTCTCGAGCAACGAATCCATAGCGTTTTTCAAGGACACTATCTCCGTAAGTTTCTTATTACTCTTTAATATTTATTTATTTATTTACACTTACAACTATTTTTAAAGGGCTTACCCTAAGACAATAGTGTAACTACTTTTTTAAACAGTATCAACGAATCTTTATCCACCTATAACATAATACTCGTATAAACAATGTAGCCTTTGTGAATTCATTCAGAGATCATGAAAACAAATCAATGTTCTCCGCAATTTGGTTCACGGCTCGCACAGCTAAAGGTGAACCGATTGTCAGTAAACCTAAGTAAAAAACATCCCAATTAAACTACATATGTATTATGTACATACCTTCATGCCTTCATTCCCATTGTGGGGTAGGCAGAACCTACAGAATTACCAACAACTCCAAAAAGTTGTTGATAACTCTGTAACCACATTTTACGATGTTACCTAGCTGTACATTTTACTACCTTGTCTTAGTTATTGATTATAGTTATTGTTATGACTGTACCAAGAGTTACTAATGTTTGTATTTTCAGAATTTAAACTTCAAAGATCAGTACGTGCCTCGCGGCGTCACGTATCATGACTATTCTATTCTCATGGACCCAAATCCGATAAAGACTGCTTTGAACGTTTGTAAAGACCTAATTGCTCATCGGGTAAGTAATTAATCGAATTACTAATGTTAGAAACATAATCATATATTAGAAACGATTTTTTTTTTATAAATTTTCATTTTGCAATAAACCCGCATAATTTTTCGTCACACGTTTAATGTTACCTAACCTAAGAAATAAGTATCTAATACAAGACCGGCTGGACTATGGCGTAACGTACTCGCAATCGCAATCGACTTCAACTTGGAATAATTGTTTTCATTTTGTATGCAGAAAAGCCTTCGATTTTCAAAATGAAACCGATTACGATTGCGAGTGCGTTAGACAATATTTGGCTTTAGAGTTCCTCGCGATTGTGTACAGCTGGCATTGGATTCTCTGCTAGTGCCGTGAATACTTAATACCTTGCTGTTTTTATTTAACTGTTGACTCTAAGCAGAATCTTCAATAACCGATTAACATCCATGCAACTGTCATTGGCACAAGCTGTGGCTGCCACTAAAGAGAAGAAAAATACTTAACCTCCATTGTTTGCAGGTATATGCTGTAGTGGTTTCCCATCCGTTAACCGGGGACCTGTCGCCCGCAGCGGTGTCTTACACGAGTGGCTTCTACCACATTCCGGTCATCGGCATCTCCTCCAGAGACTCCGCGTTTTCCGACAAGAACATACACGTGTCGTTTCTACGCACTGTACCTCCGTATTCCCACCAAGCAGACGTATGGGTCGATGTCCTTAAGCATTTTAACTACATGAAGGTTATTTTCATTCATAGCTCTGATACGGATGGTAGAGCAATTTTGGGACGGTACGTAAATTATAATCACCTGCAAGTAGATTTGTTACTACCCAGCGATGTTTTTCACACAAATGACGTCAAATTCACCTAACAACGACGTCGCCTAAACGTCAATGACGTCAGTTCGCTACCAACCGAAGATAACGAACCTACCTAGCTTAATTTAGTAAGCATTTAATTTATCTGTCAACCGAGAACTTAACTTTGTACTTTCTAGATTTCAAACCACATCTCAAAACGTTGATGAGGATGTAGACCGGAAAGTTGTGGTGGAACAAGTTATTGAATTCGAGCCCGGTTTGGATTCCTTTAGCGATAAGCTCATAGAAGTTAAAGGCGCGCAGGCACGAGTTTACTTGATGTATGCTAGGTAAGACACACGACTTGCTCCCATGGCATTCAAAATAGGCATTATGTTTTAATCGTATGACATTATCTACTGTGCAGCAAAACTGATGCGGAGATAATATTCCGAGATGCAACCTATCTGAACATGACAACGGCGGGTTACGTTTGGGTGGTGACTGAGCAAGCCCTGGACGCTGCCAACGCGCCGGAGGGCCTGCTTGGTCTGCGTCTCGTCAACGCCACGAATGAACACGCTCATATTCAAGATTCCATGTAAATACAGAACTTAACATTTGTAGATATCATTAACCTATTGAACGCTACAGTTACTTACGTCAACAGATTTTTGTGCCGTAGACGCAGAACTATCTGCGAGTTGTAAGTGTTGAAACGTGTTATAAATTAACGATGACATGACGTTCGGCGTCTGAAACACGTACCTAACTTAGAATCGACTGTGGCATTGAAAAGGTTTAACCATTTTTTGATTTTAAATTGCAGTTACGTCCTTGCATCTGCGATACGAGATATGAATACAACCGAAGAAATCAATGCACCGCCTTCAGACTGTGACAACTCCGGGACGACTTGGAACACGGGCCGACATCTGTTTGACTACGTTCGGAAACAGACTTTGGAAAATGGAGCAACTGGCCACGTGGCTTTTGATGACCATGGGGACAGGGTCAACGCCGAGTACGACATGGTGAACGTCAGAGCACAGGGAGAACATGTGGCCGTTGGAAAATATTTTTATTCGATGGTATGAACTGCTCACGTCCGAATCTATTTTAAACTAGCTTATGTCCGCGACTTCGTCCGCGTAATTTCGATTATCGTTATTCCCTCGGGAACTTTTAAATTTTTCAGTATAAAAACTATCTTACTATCCAGGACCTAACCTATAAACGTGGGCCAAGTTTCAACCCGTTCAGTGGCTGAAGCGTGATTAAGTAACAAACATCCAAATATCCAAACTTTCTCATTGGATATAAGACTGCGGTTGATCCATCAGTCAGTCATTCCCGAAGGACAAAGCATTTTATATCTATAGAATTTAAATTTTAAATTCAGCCAAATTTACAAAAATCAACCTTTTATCCAAAATGTACATATAGGGTTTTACATGTGGTATACTTAACAACAAATGATATTACAGCTGAGTACCTACCAACGAAATAAAACTGATCTATCTCTACAGGAATCTCATAAAATGCGGTTAGAGTTGAAGGAACAAGAAATAATATGGATGGGTCGTAGTCCGTCGAAACCAGAAGGGTTCATGATACCGACACATTTAAAGGTATGTATGATATCTATACTATAATATTACCTATAAAGCTGAAGAGTTTGTTTGTTTGCTTGAACGCGCTAATCTCAGGAACTACTGGTCAGACTTGAAAAACTCTTTAAGTGTTAGATAGCCCATTTATCGAGGAAGGCTATAGGTTATAGGTATATCATACTCACATAAAGCGAAGAGAAGCGAGGGTGGGTCGCTAATTTATTAGTAGTTCCTGAGATTAGCGCGTTCAAGAAAACAACAAAGAAACAAACTCTTCAGCTTAATAATATTAGTATAGATAATTATCATTATAACGAAACAGCTAAAGAAAAGATCCAATAACTCATGAACGAATTTAAATTTCAGGTATTAACAATAGAGGAAAAGCCATTTGTGTATGCTCGTCGTATTGACGACGGAAGCGATTGTTCGCCGGAAGAAATACCGTGCCCACATTACAACGCCACTGACGACACAGGTTAGTTACAGTAACGAACTTCTAATGGGGAACAGCGGCTCGCGAGCCGTGTACCTACACATCACGATTTTTCGTGCAAGTGACAGTTACGGCTTGCTAGTAAGTACCCGGGTTAACATGTTTACCTACTGACGTCATCATGTCCTCAACATTACAATATCGTTAACAGATCAGCTGTACTGCTGCAAGGGGTTCTGTATGGACCTGCTGAAGCACCTTTCCTCGTGGATCAACTTCACGTACTCCTTAGCGCTCTCTCCTGATGGCCAGTTCGGACATTACGTCATAAAGAACCTGTCTCATCCGGGAGCCAAAAAGGAATGGACTGGACTAATAGGTAGGCCTTTAAATACATACTGTTCATTGCATACAGTATACCTACCATACCATATCAACTCTCCCACATTTTGTTTTTCGCATTTAAAAAAGTATATTATTGACTTTACGTGTAGGTACAGTTTCTTAACGGAAATGTTAAGCACTTTAGTGCACTCTCATAAAGTCATAATAAAATAAACTTTAAACTGAGAATCAAATGACAAGTATGACAATAACAATGGCAGTCACTTTGACAAGGTTCTAAGTATGGTCAACATTTTTTTTTTGGTTGCTGTACTTTTCTTTGTATGTACCTAAGTACTTCCTGTTGCCGCGACTTCGGCTTCTACGGTCCTTTCCCGGGACTTAAGCTACCTGCAGATCTCATAAAAATTGGTAGAGCGGTTTAAAGCCGGGAAAGCGTAACAAACAGACAGAGTTACTTTCGCATTTATATTAACCTATAGTATGGTTTTCACTAAGTTCGGAGTTCGGACGCATTGATGCCGTAACAAACTAACTACCTAGGGTGAGGTGAGGCACCAGAATTGGACACTTTTAGCTGACAGGCACCAGTAACGGACACTTTACTCTTAATTAAAATTGTATACGGTCGTAAATCGATTACTGCAAAACAAATGAATAACCCTTATCTTCTCTAAAATAAGAATCAAGTATTCATCATTGGCCCTTGTCCATTAATGGTTCCGACACCCTATATAGGCACGTCACCGTCGCGTGGTGAACACGTCATCGACGCGCGACTGACTAATAAACGCCCGATGATATTAATGAGATCACAACGGGTTACTCACATAAATAATGTCCAAAACGCACGTGTTTAGGGCTCGTTCGGAGTTCCTAACCTTGAGCAGACGCGGCCGCAGCACGACGAACACCCTGATCAATCGTTGACGCTGTACCGAAAGTTGGGAGTTTAGATGATGTGATTTCAAACAGACTTTTTTTTCTTCAGCCCATGGATCACCAACGTTTAACTATTAATTTTTACATAAATAAATAAGAGGCAATGTTTCTCCAGGTGAATTGGTATACGAACGTGCCGATATGATTGTGGCACCTCTAACCATCAATCCAGAACGTGCAGAGTTCATAGAGTTCAGCAAGCCATTTAAATATCAAGGTATAACTATTCTGGAGAAAAAGGTAAGATTTCATGCTTCGTAAATAAATTTACAGTTATGATGACCGAGTTATAATAAAATTAACTTTTTGTCCTTTACAGCCGTCCCGATCTTCAACGCTGGTGTCTTTCTTGCAACCGTTTTCGAATACTTTATGGATATTAGTGATGGTGTCAGTACACGTGGTGGCTTTGGTACTGTATCTACTAGACCGATTCTCCCCTTTTGGAAGGTTTAAGCTGGCTAACATTGATGGGACGGAAGAAGATGCTCTGAACCTCTCAAGCGCGATTTGGTTTGCCTGGGGAGTTTTACTAAACAGCGGCATTGGCGAAGGTAAGGCACATGGAGACAGGCTTAGAAAAGGGGAATCAGTCATACATGCTATAAAATGAAAAGAAAGGATTACGGTTTAACCTTTTGATCGCGACGGTCAACAATTTTACTAGCCCCAGACGTAAGGTCTTCATTCGGTCATTGAATGCGAAACGGACACATTCCAAAATAATATGCTCTTGCATTAAAAATCTTATACGAATAGATTCTAATTTTAAAATGCAACACTGACTCATTTTGGAATGTGTCCGTTTTGCATTCAATGAACGTATAGACGTAAAAAACGTTAAACTTTTCACTGACAGTTGGGCATCTGGGACATGAAAATCCGTTGTTATTATTTGTTGAAAGAATGTGGCAGTGGAAAACATGCAATTGCTTACATGTATAATGCTTTATACCAATTATGAGGACCTACACACATCTAAAAATGTTTAAAACGTAACTTTATAATAATCAATGTTATTTTTTAGGTACACCACGTAGTTTCTCAGCGAGAGTGCTCGGCATGGTGTGGGCAGGGTTCGCCATGATCATCGTCGCCTCGTACACCGCCAACCTGGCCGCTTTCCTCGTGCTCGAGCGGCCTAAGACGAAGCTGACCGGAATCAATGACGCGAGGGTAAGAACTAATGTTTTCCATAACATCAAAATTAAATGAGGCATTATTTGTCACAGTTAAAATGAGGTTCTCACTGAGCCAAGAGCCGGATTTAGGCAGGCGGACGTAGGAGATGGTGAGTTGATTCTGTTTTGTGTAAAGGACCAAAAAGCATGGCCATTGTATCATAATGAATTTCAAACTGTACAAAGACTAGCAAGTACGATTTAAACACTTGCCCCCGTACCTACTTATAAACGTGGAATAAGCTTTGAATAGTTTATGCCATGCTTTGTCACTTTCTGTCAGATGCAAATGTCACAATTACAGATAAAGACAAAGCATGGCATAAACTATTCCAAGCGTACTCCACGTTTATAAGTAAGGGGGTTAAAATTTTGAGACAGTAGGTACTCCTTGGTTACCCAAAGGTGCTACTAAGAATGGTCGTTAACAAGTCAAGAATGCCTAAATTCACTATCATTAAGCTAGGTATTTGTATAGCTATTTACTTTTTGTAAAGTTTAAATAAATAAAAAAGGCGTTTGAAAAGAAACTAAAAAATGGAAATCGAATCATACGCGTACGAAGTCAATCAGTCAATTGAGCGTTCTCTATTATTCTTATAAAATAAATATATTTTTAATGTTTTCTTCAAGCTCCGAAATACAATGGAAAACCTAACGTGCGCCACAGTGAAGGGGTCTGGAGTGGACATGTACTTCAGGCGGCAGGTGGAGCTCTCCAACATGTACCGCACCATGGAAGCGAACAACTACGACAATGCCGAGCAAGCGATCCAGGACGTTAAACACGGGTACAAAACTTATACATACACATACACACATACATACCTTCACGCCTGTCTCCCAATGGGGTAGGCAGAGATTATGGAACGCCAGGTGCACCGATCTAAACACACAATTTTCGCTTCCTCTACATTCATCAATCTCTTCATGCATACAAAACTTATATATCAATCAAGAAAACTGAATCAACCCAAGGGCATAATACGAGTAAATAGTCACAGTTTGTAGGTCACTGTAATTTAATAGGTAATATTTCGAATTACTAGTATACACTAAGGACGTATTCAAAAGGGATGACAACCCACTTACGTAATAGAGTCTGACTAGTGAGTGGTGACACTGGTGACACAGAAAGTGGTGGCAAATGAAAAAAATCCTTAGCTGGCAACACGAAATACATAACGTCTGGATAGTATGACAGCTTGTTTCAAAGGTAAAATAGTTGCCATTTGAAGAATTAGAAAAAATGCTTGTTTCACGACTCACTATGGTCACACTGTAATCCCTTTAGTGTTTCAAAAATAGCGGCAACCCGACAACGGAACCTCGTAAACGAATAGTACAATACTGATTTCAGGAAGCTAATGGCATTTATTTGGGATTCTTCACGGTTGGAGTTCGAGGCGGCGCAGGACTGTGAGCTGGTGACGGCGGGGGAGCTGTTCGGACGGTCCGGGTACGGAGTCGGTTTGCAAAAAGGATCTCCATGGGCTGATTTAGTAACGCTGGCTATACTCGACTTTCATGAGAGTAAGTAACAGTTTCAAAAATCCGCGTTATTTTCCGATAAATCCTAAATGAAGTTTAGCTAAAAGTTAACACGACATTCATTGACCGTTATTCGGTAAGAAGTTACAAAGGCCAAAAACGTCGGTCAGTTTGTCAATCACATCAACAATAAAAAAAAACACTTCGGTAACGTCAGAATGTGACAGCAGTCTTCTACGGAATTAAAAATCAAGGTTTAAATATGCCTACCGAAACATATGAGTTGTTCAAAAATATCGAACCCGACTCAAATGTTAAAAAGCGTTATTAGAGAGCGTTCAAATATCTCTGAGTACCTTACATGCATAAGATAAGAGTACCCGGAAGCGGGAAGACCAAGCGTCGCTCGGGTTGAAATAGTAGATTGTGTCACGAGGGAGCAAAATGACATATTTACGGCGAGGGCGTACATTGAGTCCTGAGCGCCCAAGGTAGAAATAATTTTGCTATAGTGTGAGTGTGACACATGCATAGGGAGTGGAAGAGTCCCCTTTGATGTGAAAACGAATTTTCCCGAAGAGGCAAACCCGCCGTAAACCCAATATTGCAAATTTCAGATATAGTGAATAGTACTTTCCCATCGTTTTTGGTTAACTTCTTGCTTTCTCAGTTAGCTTATTGATGGGTACTGAAACTAATTGAGAAACCAAGATGAATACGACCATATCCAACAAAAAACGATGAGAAAGGATGATTCACTTCATCAGTACAAATATTGCTTGTAGTATAGGATAAGAACAGGAGACAAAATGAATCACGCAGAATATTAACTGACAAAACTTTTTTAGGTGGCATCATGGAGTCCCTTGACAACGCTTGGATACTTCGGAACAACCTTTTAAACTGCGAGGAAAACGAAAAGACGCCTAACACTCTTGGATTGAAGAATATGGCGGGAGTGTTCATACTGGTGCTAGCGGGCATAATCGGGGGAATAGTGCTCATCGTGATCGAGGTCGTGTACAAGAGGCACCAGATCAAGAAGCAGAAGAGGATGGAGATAGCCCGGCACGCGGCCGACCGCTGGCGGGGCACAGTCGAGGTAAACAAGACAAAGAAACCGCAGCCGTGGGCCACCACTAACTCCAAAAGCGTTGACTCCGACGACAAACTCGCTTATTAAACGGAACTCTCTAAATATTCTATTATTAAGTAGTATAGACTAGTTTTTGATCAATATGGTTATTGTTAAAGCGCATTAACAGAATATATTATTCATACTAATTTATTTTCACTTATTTATGTGCTGTGGTTAGTTCCCTGCTTTAAGCTTTCTAAATTCCGAGTATGGACATGGAATTACGATTAAACAAATGAATGAAAAAAACAAAAACAACCGATAAAATCACTTAATATTGGTTTTTCTTCAATTACTATCTGACTTATTCACAAACCAGTTCCACGTCCAGTCATTCAGGCAGCTTCGTACCAAGAAAAAAACAAATCAATCGGATTAGCTAGAAGTCCTGACGAGGTTGAACGCGTTAAAATATAGCTTTCGTAAGTAGATGAACACATAGGGTAACCAGGCGCCGGTCGGTTCTCAAGTGACACCGTGTTTCAGAAACGGAAGAACCTGAGAGCGTCGATACTGCCGTCGCAGCGGCGCGCCAAGTCCAACGGTGTGAAGGAGGCTGGCAGCATCAGCCTGGCCGTGGACCGCGGGGCGCGGCGGCGCGACGAGGCGCGCGTGCCGCGATTCATGCCCGCGTATACGCCCGACGTGTCGCACCTAGTCGTCTAGCTTTGTACAAACAATAACAACCAAGGGCCTGGCCACATCACGGCACGGCGTCGTAAACGTGCCGTGCAACAACGGCTTCTAGCTATTTTAATCTCTACGGGCAGGACATTCGCCTTAATATTGCACTTTATAATCAAACACTGCACCACGTGTTGCACGACACGGCAGCGTGCCTTTCTACGGCGCCGCGCCGTGTCAAGAGTTTCAAGTTAACGATGCTGTGCCGCGGTGTGGCCAGGCTTTAAGGGAATTCGCTCAAAGCGAAGTCGTGTAGTGTCGCTCAGTGAGTCGCGTTGTTTTTATACGTAGAGTCGAGGCGCGAGCGGATATGCATTTTCCTGTTGACTAAATAAAAAAAAGAGACTTAGCGGCAAGTTGCCGCAACGCCTCAACCTCGACCGCTATGCAACCGCCGACGGCTCGGTTCTAAGCGCACTGTCACGTAGTAGGTATGGACAGTAAAACCTTAGTATTAATAGTACCTACTTGTCACTCTCTGTCATCTGTCAGTGTATTTGGAATGCCAGAGAGACTGAAAGCGATAGACATAGATGCGGCGCAACTCGACGCCTCGTCGATCGACTTTTGACTGAGCGACTTCCCGAAGGCGGCCAACCGTCCCATAATATACCGACCGCCAACCGTCCTGTAAAGTATAACTCAATTAACAGTTCGCTAATTTTATAGGTAGGCAACAGTGCTAAATCTGTCGACAGACAAGTTGGCCGATCAATGCCGTCAAAAAGACTTTAAACATGACAAGTTGGCCGTCTTCAACAAAACATCAAAACCGCAAGAGCCTCAATTTAAGGAATTGATATCGAGCAGCTCTAAAGGATACATCGACAGTTAAGCGACACTTTTAGTATTTATAAGTTTAAGCACTATAACGAGCTAGGTACTAAAACGTAAAGGGGGGCTGCTTTACGTTCAAAAGGTTAACCCGAACAAATGGGTACAAATATCCCAGTCCTTCCTTAGATTTCTTCGCTTATAGGTAAAGTAGAGTAATGTTTCACGATTTCACTGATTCCTATGTATTACGGAATCATGAAATAAATAGCGTATTTTGCTAAAACAGCTACAAAGTTACGAGGCCTAAAATTCCATCTATTACCCATGTTTATGAGTAGCAGAAATATTATGACAGACAGTTTTAAATTGTCGCAAAATGTATTATGAATTGATGACTGAAGGAATTTATGCTTAGTTACGCGACAGATTGGTGATCATTGTGCGAATTGACCATGGTGCGATCCAAACGTTTATGCATTTCGAAAATAGGTATGACCGGATTTTATGCATGAACGTTACGTTATTCATATAAACGATTACAAACCCCGGAATAAACCCCGTAAAAGCCGCCTACTAAGCCGATATTTAAGCTATTAGTAATTAAAAATGCGTTAATAAATAACAAACACCATATTTACATGAATATTATTATATGGAATAAATAAATTAGGCATTATTGGTTTTAAAATGAGAAATAATTAGGTAAGTAGGTATTACAACTTTCAGAAGGTCATGTGAACCAAGTATTACAACAAAAAACGAATAGTATTAAGTAAATATATAAATAAAGTTGATGTTTCGTCTTATAATAAACGTGTTAACTGCCCAATATTGTATTTTCCATTTGTGACAATCGTTTCAAAGATTTTCAACGCCTACATTAATAAAATAGCAAAGATGCTTCCACTGAAGGTCGTCCATCAAGGAAAACGCCACGCGCAAGATACCGCAGAACTCGTGACTTCGACATAACCACGAGATATTTCTGTTATTTATGGTATAGTCGTACACATTATTTTGCCCTAACCTCGTTCATATATTTTACAGCTAAAGTTAGGCTGAAAATTTCTAGGACTTTGTCAGAATGTAGCCCACAAATAAAATATTGGTTTAGTTTATACCTATGGGTACGGACTTTTATTTGTTGAGTGTCCTTAGAACGTCGTCGCAGAAAATCAATAATTAATAAAAAAAAATACATTATTTTCCATGCTGTGTGACGTTATAATGACAGGGTTCTATGTTGACTTAACAATCCACGATGTAACAATTTGTTTCAATAAACCCCCTTAGGAAAGTGCTACTGAACAGAGTCTTCGACATTCGCCCAGTTTTTGGAGCTTCAGTACCCTCACCATGAGTTACAATTACCGTACTCGCTAGCGAGTCGAATGATCTGTCCCTCGCACTCTATAAGAATACTGCGAGGTCTACGAGCGACAGAGCATTCGACTCGCTAGCGAGTTCGTTAATTATAACTCATGATAAGGGTGATGGGTTACTCCGAAGCGTGAAATTAGTGTCGTCGTTTCTATCTTCATAAAGGGTTATTTTCACTTTTCAGACATCTCACTTGTCAAGCAGTGTTATACGTTAGTAATAACTAACATCTAATGCATAGGTTAGGAATTTTAGAAATGAAAAAATAATTTCAACACATCTATATATTTACATAAGAATTTGAACAGTGCCATAATGGGGATTACATATTGTACCTTACTATAGGAGCTATTGTGCTCTGTCGTCAAAAGCAAGCCAAAGGTTACTGTAATAGCCAGGGAACACCGAGTAGGAATGTGTTGCGACACTGAGAGGGTCCCGCGCGGCGCTACCCTGCGCGCAGCCAAATCTGTTCGATTTAGGTGGACGCAGCGTAGGATGCTGCCGCCGCGCCGCACCCTTCCAGCACTCAATGATCCTACGTGATACGAACAACGATACAGACGAGAACTTTAATTCCAGAACATCCAGTGTCAACAGCAGCTACTATGAATACATTATAACATTTTCACAATAATTAAAGCCGATTGCTGACGCGGAGCCGCTCGTACTTTCTCTAATACTGTGACCGAAGATGCAGTGCCTCTTAACTCCGCAACAGCATCGACTATAAGGGAACTCGTATTACCTAATTACATGATAACATTGATAACATCCTAATGAAAACGTTTTTAATCCCTATAAACTACTCTAAAATACATAGAATATTATGAATTACGAATGAATTGTAGTAATAAAATACTTTGCTCTCGGTGATAAGGGCGTTGATCAGGCGAAACTTACGTACAGTTAAGAACGCGGCAATGATTTAATGCTAGACAGCGATAAAATTGTACGCATTATTACAATATAATTAATTAGACAAAGAAAAACAGTTATAATAATTATTTAGTTCTAAGAGTAATGAACATATATACTTAGTACACTTGCAGGCGAAAAATAAATGGCCCACCCGTCTTTCGTACATGCGAATCTTTACAAATATGACTTTTAAAAGAATTATTCGTCGATTTAGGACCTGGCTTTAATAGATGACGAGCACATGAAGCCGCTCTGGGATCTGGTATGTGTTGGTATCGCTCTCTGATTTGGAGAGCGATATTAGTGAACAAAAGACTGGTGGGCCGGGTTTTTTTCCCGCGAGCGTAGTTAGAAGTGGGGGGAGGTTTAGTCGAAGAACTTGCGGTTGGGGTTCCCTCCGAAGAGCGCTGTGCGCAGGTCGGGCAGCAGCTGGGCGGCGATCAGCTCCAGGCGCGACTCCAGCGTGTTGGAGATCTGCAACAACCCAGGAGTTACCGACACCAACCAACACGCCAAACAGTGTAGCAGAAAAACCTTTCAAAACACGCCCCTGTACCCTTACCATGAATTACAATTACCGTACTCGCTAGCGAGTCGAATGTTCTGTCCCTTGCACTCTATAAGAATACTGCGAGGTCTGCGAGGAACAGAGCATTCGAGTCGCTAGCGAGTAGGTACGTTACTTGTAACTCATGGTGAGGGTACAGGAGTCCTAAATTATGGTTTATCCTTGAATCGCCAACTATCATTTCACAGAATGTTTTACTTCGCGGAATTACATCGACGGGCATTTGAACGTACAGATTTTTTTTAAAGTCACAGGTCACCTAATAACCTACGTAACTCTGCTTAAGATAACCTAAAAACAATGAGGTTTCAGCAGAAATTAGCGAATTATAGGGTGCCTCTGACCTTGGGGGGCTTTAAATGCAATGATCGATTCTACTCCTCAAATGCCGCTTCTTTTGTTCTATGACTTTGAAAATAACTTAATTTTCAGTGAATTGACATGAACGTGATCAAACTTTAGTAGTCAAATCAGTGAATTGAAAACGTTAGGATACTATCACCCGTGTTTCTTGGGGTGCAGACTCGTGGTCACCCCAGTTTGTCACCCCAGTGCCTTTCGACGGAGCCCTGCCTATGGCAGGGCTCCTATTTCTGAGCGATTTGCCCTTCGGGCATCTTAAGATACCTAACGAACCTAACCTACCTACTTTTGCGGAATAAAAATTATTTCTGACGAATAACGGACTAAAGTGAATAGCACTGGGGTGACAAACTGGGGTGACCACGAGTCTGCCTTGGTACAGGGGCGGGGCGGGTACCTGTCTTTTGTTTTGATGTAACGAGTTTAACGACAACCAACGTCGTGCATTGAAAATACAATTTTTAGAACTTAGAAGCAGCATTTGAGGAGTAGAATCGATCATTGCATTAAAAGGTCAAAAACACCTGTAGTTTATCAAAGACTACAATATAAAACGCGACCCAAAACAGAACAACTATTTTATACTACCATATTGAGAATACGAACAAATAAACGACTTGTCAGAAGCGCGTGGAGATAAGCCCATATGCTTCTGTTTAGTCCACTAGAGAAAATACGCTTTTACCGAACAATTGATATCCATGGACTTATTTTAGAAATAAGTCGATGAGGAGTGTATAAATAACTCGACGTTCGCGAAATACATTAATAATTTATAAAATAAAATAAAATAAAATAAAGCCATTAATTAAAATTAGAATTAGAACAAATAAACTAAGTGACAGTACATGTCACTATAGTGATGCAAAAATGTTTTGTAATTGTTTATATACAATAAATAGTTTACATAGATACATACATGTTTAAGATAAAATAGTTATTTATGTAACTGGTACATAATGAAGTTTCTTAAGGTACTAGAGCCGGGGTTATACCATATTTTAAACAAAAGTGGTAAAATAAAATCTTGAATAATATTTTTTTAGGCTACCTCCGCTAAACTTAACGTGGGGATGTTTTATTTTTGTCTCGTCTACCCCATGGTGTAGGGTGTCGTTGGATAGGTATTTGAAAAATATTCCGGGTTCGTAAAAATAATATTAAGGGAGTTAGAGTCAAGTGTAAACTTCCCCCGCCTCCCCACCTACAGCCAAAACTACAAATACTGATAAAATATCTTAAATTAAACACATAATATACCAAATTTATAATAAACCTATAACGATTAAGTAGACGATTGGTTCCTGAGATACCAGGCGACTAACTACTAAAATCATCTAAGAGAGCATCAAATTGCTTTAAATAGAGAATTAGTTCACACTTGTTGTTTTTTGAGATAGTTTTTGTGTAGGCTTCTGAATCATACACTGAGCATGGACAGACATGCTCTTGCCTGGTTTTATCTGCTATCAACTCAGTACAAAATATATGGAGGCATGTTTGAGGTTATATCTCGTTCTGAGTTGACAGCTGTCAAATCGGGCCTATTAGGAACGGCGCAAGTATAGTCCAATTCACAAAACAGTGCTGGACTGGCATTCGATATTATTTACTTTGAACCTTATGGAAATAATAAAACACTGGTTATTTTATTTTATCAACCGCATGCCTTCAGATAGTTAAGACCAACCTTGATGCGTCCCTTGGCCGCGATCAGGTCGACGCCGCCGGCGGTGTCGGCGGGCAGGTTCCCGTCGGTGTCGATCTTGAGCTGCACGTCCAGGTTGATCTTGGACTTATAGCTCTGCTGCGCCTGGCCCAGCAGACCCGACACCAGGTTCTTGTCGGCCTCGCGCACGCGGATGGTCACGTTAGGTTCCATCAACTAAACAATAAAAAAAAATGCAAGCTTTTAAAAATCGACTACTCTCCAGCGCCTTAATGAATGGCGTTCTTCCATCGTGCGTTTCACTAGGCACTTTTTGCCTCCTACAGTGAAGCTGTGGAACGCACTCCCTTTCGGCGGTATTTCCCACTAGTTCTGACATGGGTGCCTTCGAAAAAAGAGCTTACATTTACCTAATTGACCAGCAACGCACTGATTATTCTTTTTGAGTAGCTGGTGTTTATGGACAGTGGTGATTACTTCCCATTAGGTAACCTACATTTTCGTTTGCCTCCCTATTATATGAAAAAGCATCAGCACTTTAATATCAGTCTAGGTGTCTAGACTACAGATAGACATAGATACAGCGAAAATGATGCTGGTTCATGATAACTTGATATACAGTCAGCCGCATAACTTCATATAAAATAAAATAAATGTTTGTTGCATTGCAACTAACTTAACAATATTGTCTAATATCTTGCTAACAAATACTATTTGGCTGTCTGTTCTTCAAATAAAGCATTTTTTTTTTTATATATTAATAGCGACCCGCCTCTGCTTCACTTCAGTTTATATTATTTTTCTGTAACAACCTTACACAAACCAGAATGAAACCATAAAAACCTTCCGTGAAGAATTATCTAACTGGTAATGATTAACTGCATCAAAATCCGAAGCGTTGCTTAGTAGTTAGCAGATATACAGACTGACAAAAAGATAAACACGGATACATAGATTTTTTTTATACAAGCAGAAGATGAAGGAGACAAGATAAAGGTAAAGAAGACACGCATCTTGATGTACAACCTAAATTATAGTAGACTTCAAAATACTAATCCTAAAAGTTGGAGAGTGATCAAGTATGCATATGCAAGATAATATATTGCTTATACTTTTTGAGTTGCTCATGTTTATGGGCGGTGGTGATTACTTCCCATCAGGTAAACCGCACGCTTTTTTGCCTCCATCTCTTAAAAAATAAACCTTACCTGGAACAGAGCCTGCACCATGAGTGTGACCAGTAGGTCAGAGTAAAGTTTGTTGTTGCTGGGTACTTCAGCCAGGCGCTTGCGAGCCTCGTCTAGTACATTGCGCACGTGGTCCTCACGCACTTTGAGCACCTTCAGACGGGCCTGGTTCATCATGTTCGAAGATTGGCTGTCAACACACAACTTCCATGAGACTAACAGTAGGGGTACAATTATGGACAGCTAAATTCAATAACTGGTCAAATGTAATATAAGTTCCAATGTTTCTTAGTGTTACTTAGTGGTAAGTTTTAATGTTACTATTCAAGTTTTAATGTTACTTAGTGGTAAGTCCAAGAATAGAATCCTTAATAACATTTTCCTACATTATTATTGATAGGTCTCAACTTCTTTAAAATTGTAAAAGTTTTGGTTTAGGAGTCAGTTGTTGTAAGTTACAAACATTACTATCTGAAATTGAGTTCATGATAGGGATCAATAATTGCCGCAGGGCCTACAATAGGACATTGACATCTATCCACTTCCAATAAATTAAATATATATTGATTGGTAGATTAATTGATTTGCTCTGAAATCACAGAGGCAAATGTCTGTGATAGATTTGTAAAGGAATATGTTAATTTTGCAGAACTGTTCATGATAGCTTTCTCCCCCAAGTTGGAAAGTGACCAGTATGCAAGATATAATGCCTGAAAAACTATTCAAAGGTGCCTTCAGAATTCATCTAATAGGTACCGTAACCTCAGGTTACTTTGACCCTAGGGGGTAACATTGCCCACCCCTAAAACCATCTTAAAAAATTAATTATTCCATTAAATGTTACATCAGGCCTAAGCTACTTGTGTAATTCTAAAATTCTTGAACCAATTTAAGAAGACAATAATTATAATTTTAGGGGTGGGCAATGTTACCCTAGGGCTAAAGTAACCCGAGGTTACGGTATACATGTCCGTTAAAGAATAAATTTTGTCAATTTTGTCTATTAATACGTAAAAACTGCAGGTTGTAATGGAATGGATTAAATTGAAGTTTTTATTAACTATTGTCTCTTTAATTTAAAGTCAAATGCAATTTTGTACAAGTACTCCAAGGAAGGTAAGAGAAGAGGATAGTGAAAGGCAAAGAGGTGGGAAGGCTATTCCCTGTTGCATATTTAGATATGTTTTTATAGTGTAATGTAATAATTTTTAATATGAGTTGAACTTACTTGAAGTTTTTTTTTAAAGGGATACCATCCATTGGCATACACTAGAGGAGCCCTGTTGGAGGACAACCTAATCCTAATGCTGATGTTTGCAATTAGCAACATTCAATGTTATTTTTGTATAATATAAGAATATTGTGATCAGTAAACAAAGAGTTTTTATTAAATTTAATTGATTGGCTCTGAAATTTGTTGCTTGTATTTATTTTGCGACTACTAGAATAACTGGTTGTTAATTTCTACGCGGCAATTTATCTGGTGATGGTTCGGCTAGAAAATTTGAGGTTGAATTTAGAAATGTATCTAGACAAGACTTTAATGTCAGTCACTCTGCGGATTCAAACTCTAACCAATTAAATGCAAATTGATATTTTAGGTTATTTGTTATCATCTAGTGCTTTACACTAATTTTAAGGTAATGACATGATGACAGTTGTTTCAGACATAACCGTGTCAAAAGCCTAAAAACTGTACAGGTCTGTAAAAACAATTTCCTTATACAGTTTTCAAAATTAATTCCCTCATTAATTGGCTAACTAGATAATATACTGAATTTTTGTAAATAATCCAATCCAACTGGAATAATTCCAACTCTAATTCTAACTCATAAGTTTTTCTTAAAACCCCAACAAACTTCAATAAACTAAATCACATGACCAATGTCAGGTGTGAGAAATCAGAGATAACACAAGGCTGTTTATTGGTCTAGCATGGACTATGAGAAATCAAGATTAAAACTCACTTTAAACTACTTAGTATTGTTTAGATTTGAACACATATTAGAAACTCATTCATATGATTTTGAAACTTGATCATTAATATCATTATAATGGAATACTACAAGTAAGCATACAGGAAGCACTAAGTATGACATAACCTGATTTACCACTATTATATGATACCAATCAGACTAAGAGTAGTAATTCAGTTGCTTTCTGCATGTACTTGGTCTTTAGTGGTAGTAAAGGTAACCTACATCTTTTTCTGGAGCTCAACTTGTTTCTCCTTCTTCTCATAGTACTCCATGATCTTGAGCCGCTGCTGTTGCACCAGACGGCCCTTCTCGATGTTGAACTCCTCCTCGGCCTTAGCATCGATTTCCTCAGCCTTTTCATTGGCCTCTTGTTCGATGAAGGCCATCATATGCTTGATCTGTTACATGGGAAACCAGTACATCAATATAGGTGGCCAGAAGTCATACATTTTAACCTAATTCTGAAGAAACCAACGCAATTGAACACAAGATTTCTATCACAATCCATATCATCTTCATTCGATCAATGAGACAAGTATCAAGTAATTAGAATATACGTGTAGGGCATACGACGTTGTACGGCCTTTTCCACACATACCTGCTTTTGAACATCGGCATCGCTAAGCGCCATGGCTGATAGTTTATATTTAACACCGCTCACACGTAAAAACTAAACAGCCGATATTCAGCCAAAGTGGAAAACTGGCCCGAAGAGGTAAGTCGACGCCTACTCAGACGTGCTCCTTCATTGAACGATCATATGATCCTTGGTGTTGCCAGGACTTCAAAGAATCTCCCACTTTTAAGCCAGCGACAATAATGTTTAATTAAACTGGATAAGATCCCAAACGTATTATAGCAATACAAAATAAAACAGTTGATTTTAATATTGGATAAGGTGATGGCTTGAACATTTTTCAATGGGCCATATGTAAAATTCGAGACGATCTCAAACCAAAGGAATTCCTAAAGCTGGATTCACATGCACTAGCTCGTTGCGTGCAAGAAAAGACATGTTATTCCTTTTAAGACTGCACCGAGCAAACGTCGACCGTCCAGTGGCGCCCTCGTTACTATTATTGTGTTTTCTAATTAAGTAAATGATTTTCTTGCAATCAAACGATACGTTTTTGTAGCGCAAGTAAAAACACAATTCATGGGATACGTAACAAACTTTAATAATAATAACCCTTTGAGTAGTCAGCTTAACGGGAAAAGGTGGCCACTTTTTTCCGTTAAGTTGATAACTCAAAGGTGAATTGTTATTAAACTATGTGATATAAGTTGTGTTTTCATTTGTAGTACAAAAACCTACCGACCAATTTCAAGAAAATACCTATTTCACTTTATTATAAAACACAATAATAGTAATGAGGGCGCCACTGTACATCCGGCGTACGCTCGGCGCAGTCTTAACCCTACAATGCATACAGTGACAGATATGTCACAACCAGTTTAATCGTTAGTAGTTAAAAATAATGTAAAGGCAGCGACATCTTTTTTGTATAAAAGCAAACCTAGAGGGCACTATATAAGTGTAACACAGTATCAATCCACTAGATGGCATTGTACTTGAAATTACCAAGGGATTTATACAAATGTTGCTGTTCTCCGTGAACAATGGATTTATATCATTTACACATTGCAATAAAAAAAAAAATATAATCAAAAAACGAAGAAAAAAATATTTTTATGTGTGAAAATCTTTGCGTAAGTATGCTGTAAATATTATATACTGTCAATGATAATCTATACGCCTATACACAGTTTTTTCCAAACGTTCCAGATCTGTCACACCATGCATCGACGGCGTGTCCAAACGTTCCATATATGTCACTGCATGCAGTAATTTTATGGATTTTTCATAGGACATGAAATATTTTACTGTCACATAATGTGAAAAATGTGAAAATACTAAGAGAAATTTGTTCATACAAATACAACAATTATTTCTAAAAGTTTAGAGTGTAATGAAGTATAAATTAAGAAATTGTTCCATAATAATACGATAATGTAACCCAAACCTTATATCATGGTGTGCCATAAAACGGTTTATTTACATATCCTGCGAGAAATACTAATAAAAATGGTTTAAATAATGGAAACTAATACTATTTCTCTAAGTTAAGAGTCTACAGAAGTTTAAATTAAAAATCGAATTCATAATTAAATATCAGTGTAACCGACACCTAATTGCATGGTGTACCACATATGGAACGGATTAAAAAAAGTTAATTTCTCCTGAAATATTACTTATATATTTTTTTCATTATTTTTTCTCTTAACTAAGCCCTAAATAAAACAACATATATTTTTTTCACACAAATAAAAAAACTCATGCATTGTAGGGTTAATCCATAGTTAAACGGGTTTAACCACGAGTCCCCGTATAGTTAGAAGAAAATAATATATTTGTAAGAATGAATGAAAAAGTAATGTATATTATGAGTGAATAGTCAGTGAGGAGGTTTACTATAAAGTGAATTCTTCATTTTATACATACTAGCTGTCCGCGCTCGGCGACGCTCGAGTTGTAATTATTATTGTCATACCTACTGAATATACATACAAAATTTCATAAGAATCGGTCACGCCGTTACGGAGGAGTTTTGTTACAAACACTGTGACACGAGAATTTTATATATTATACTTAGTCCAAATATGATGCAAAATTAACGTTACAACAAAATAATCTTTTAAAGTTCACCTAAATAACTCAAAAACAGCCGAACTCCCATAAAAACTGTTTTATCTTTTTATCTGGTGTGTATTTTCTGAAACCGTTGAATGTGTTAATTGTTTAATTGCCGCTTCAGTACATAAACAGTAGCCTTTTATATCAAGTCGCATGATACTCAACTTCGATATAAACACCCAATGTTATTATGGGGTGCCTTCAGGAATTCTATAAGTTAAATAGTTTTCTTTTTGATTCTAAATGCTTTTAGATTGGCGGTTACTATTTCGTATGATTTACTGTCTTATTCTTTTTTCGAGGCGTAAAACACTAAAATAAAAATCAAAGCATGTGGGTAGTACACGAAATGTACATCTTTGTAAAAATAGTAGTTAATGGACAAATTTTAAACGAAACGAAGAGCAATCCTAATTAATAAAACATTAATTATATTTGACACAATGAGGAATCAGCGACCTTATTTTGACAAGAATATTCCAAGAGGACTTCCTCGCCAGGTTAGTATTTTGTTTGACTTTACAAGAAGACGTTGAAATTAAACAGAAAAGAATGAATTCATAGACAATTTTACCCAAATTTTAGGATCTTATTTTACTTGCGGTATGGCCAGTATTATAAGTCAATTTAGACACTAAATTATTAGAATTGCTGTCCAAACAAAAATCAGATGATTGAAAATTATCACTATTAGACAAATAAACCAATTAAAAAATTTCAAAGCTGCAATGATACTTTTTTGCGAGGGTATAATGTGTTTTCAGTGAGGGTGAATATTACTACTAATTTCCGCTTTCAGCAACATGGCCGCCATAGTTGTTTAGGGTAATGTGGCGTTCGACAAAACAGAGTGAAATTGTTAAAATATTTATTTGTGACGTAATGATGTATAAAGTTTTCAACGTTTTATAGCAGTGTTTGAAGCGGATACTGTGCTACAAATGTTTCTAGTTGGTGTATAAAAAAATTAATGCATACGGATCGTTTTGTAAATTGAACAGTCAACAAACTTTTGTTTATTCCATTCTAGTGGGTTCATTATTTTATGCCAAGAACATTTGATTATGAACCATCCATACGTTTCTTGAAATAGTGGACTAAGGGCTGTCGTCGACAATTTAGGTAAATATTCCGTATGTTTTGAGAAGTTAGTGAATTCACCCTGGGTCGCCATTGTTTGACAGAGGACGAATGCTAATCAAATAATATTGCAAAGGTCTAACCCACTTTTTTGTTATTGTCGATATATGTTTTATTTCTGTAATTAAACTTGCGCTAACTGTTTTGTCGGTGAAACTTCTCAAGTGGGATACAGACGATTTTTTATTCATGCAAATGTCGAGATCTGTTTTCTCTTAAATTCAGCAATAAAATTGTAAATGGATAAAGATGTCAACACGATCTTTCAGTGAATGTTAGCTTCTTATTGAAATGCTTACTTTCACCAAGATCTTGTTATTATTTGTATTTGAGTTCCAAGCTTTGAGTTCAATGACATTTATATTGAAATTATCTCTGTAAACAAATAATTATTTTATGACTATATTAACCACTTATTAAGCAGAGCTGCCATATGGGGTTGGTGTAGAGGTCTATGCCATTTAAGATTGGGAGGCAGACATCAATGAATCTTTTCGGAATCTTGGTTTCAAATTCCTAAGTTGGAAGGCAGTTGTGGGATTCTCTGAAATGTTAGTATGTCAGTTCATGAACTTTGAAAAGTAATAATTTGATTGTTAATGTTTGTAGATCACATATCTTTAAACTTATGTATATCTGCACAAGCACATGTCAAGTAGGGGATATGCAAGTATTTAATCCTGTTTACTACATTGCAGGCAGCATCAAATATTAATGAAGGATGCATGCATCATGTGTGGCTCTTACATGTTTATTTGATGCTGCTATCAATATAACATTGGTTACGGCCATTTCTCCCGTGTTTATTTAGCTGGAGTCATGAATGTTTATTATCACCTCTTGTGTTATAACCAGTGATCGGAATAGGTAGAGCTAATTTGCCTAAACATGAGGCATATTCATTCATGCGTGAGTGAAATGGGAATACATTATTGAATGAAGGTGCATCAAGTTTAGGCAAATTAGCTCTACCTATTCCGATCACTGGTTATAACATTATACATTCATCAAATCACTGTACAGTTTTTTTGTTATTAGTTTTTGGGGATAAAAGTATTGTTTACCATCATTGTAATCATTTTGTTAAAAGTATTCTGTGTATGTAGTAAGTCTAAGTGATATAACATAAAGTAGTGATTATAAAATTAATCAGCAGTTAACACTTTTACTGTGAAGGGCTCTGATTTTTACACGAAATGGACCTGCCTTGCGGGTCAGTGGTAGTCAGGGTTAATTTTGAATGATATCCCAACAAATTCAAGATTCATAGCTTTTAAATGCCTAAACTAGTCATGGAGAAGAAAACTATAATTCCTTGGATTGTAAGATATGATGGACATAAACACTGACATTATTAAAATAATTATTCCAGGTTATGGCAAACTTGAATTTCCAGCAAGCGCCTAGAAGCCTAGCAAGCGGCGGAGTGGGAGGTCGTGTAGGCTCTGGGCTTGTTGGAGGTGTTTCAGGCCATGTGACACCGACCTTTGGCGGAGCGCTCTCGCCGGGCCGGGGCGCAACTGCAATGCCCGGCGGAGCCCCACCTTCCATGGCATCTCGATCAACACTTTTTGGACAGCGAGCATTTGCAGACCGAAGAGTACCATTACCAACTCCACTATCTCAGACTAATTCTAATGCTATGGTAAGACACCGTTTTTTCATTAGAAAATCCAAAGTGTTTATTCTTACAAGTTTCTCCAGCATAGCAAATATATAATTTGAGATTTCTTGGACTGTAAATTTATGAATTCAGCAGAACAGCTAAATTCCAGCCTAAGTACCAATTTCTCCACACAATGTTAAATGTTAATCGACTGACAGTTCATTCATTTTGACAGCTGACACTAAGTCACTCTAACTCTATTTAACCCTTTATCGCCCACTGTACTCGCACGGGTACAGCTAATAAAAGTGAGATTTCAGTGGTTTTTCTGGTCTCAATTGATATCATTGCTCATTATGGTCATAGATGTCTCTTAATTTATATGCCACATGAATTATGCATTAAGAAAATCGAATTAGATAAAGCTAGTTATAGCACAAAAAAGTTCTCATTTCATTTTGGATTTTCTTAATAAATTTGATTAGTTCGTAGGTTATTGCCAACTTGCAACAATAGTAACTTATTGGTTACTATTGTTGCAATAAAAACAAAAAAAAATATGCAGTTTAATTTTGGGCGATAATGGGTTAAGTTGTAAAGGTCGTTTGGTGAAATTCGTACTAAATGTAGTGTTGCTGTTTGTTCTGTATCTTAATGTGATTCCTACAAAATTACGGGTTTTTTTTTACCAACTTCTATAATTTGTTACTGTATTATTATATTAATTAACCCAAGAACTTAGTGACATGTATTTGGTTTTTTGTTGTTAATGCATATAAATATTACATCTTGGTGAGCTGTAATAAAACTGCATATGTAGTTCGATTCCATGTTAGTAGTGATGTCAGAAAAGAAGCAAGCGAAAAATCCATGTTTGTAACATTTTCAGTCAAGTATGGGCAACCTGTCTCGTTTCAACGCCAGCAGCAACTACCATTCTGTGTTCGGCGAGGGCGGCGACACGTCGACGCCACCGCTGCTGGACTTAAGCGAGTTCCCGTCACTCACCGCGCGCGGCGCCGGCGACCAGGCGCCCGCCGCCGCGCCCCCCCCGCCCGGCTCTAAACCTTACGGTGAGGGACCAAACACACAACCCACCATTCCCTCTGGTAGTATACAGAGGCAGTCCAGGATTTTAAATTGGGGATCCTATGCCCTGCAAGGCGAGACCTCGGGTGAGACCACATATCCATTAAATAGAGTTAAGATATGATATTTAAGAACGCGTGTCATCCCTATTCGTTCCTCCTAAGAATTACATGCAAAATTGTACCTGTCTATTGCTCAGGGCATTAGGTCAGATCCTTTGGAGAGATGAATATCCTGTTATTGTAAACTGGGCGGATATTTTTTTTTAAACTCTGCTCAGTTAGTCTTTAGTAATTTTTCATTTTGGAGTATTAAAAAGATTAAAAATTAAAGTGAATTAGTTATTCATGAATGCTAGAGACCATTGTAAAAAACTCCACTAGGGCCTACTACAGATTTTTTGTAGTATTTGATAATTTATTATTGTTATTATTGTGTCATATAGACAGAGCTGATCTTGAATCTTTTAATTGTTTCCCATCCAGGCATAAAAATAAGTTCTTTAAAAAGTATATCAACTTTATTATCCAAGCTGAGATTTTTATCCTCCAATGCTAAATGGAATATTAAACTCATTTTCTTTTTAATTTAAAAAACTTCTGCCCGAAGTTTATAAGATTAATGGGGACTTTAAATTTAAAATTTGCAATTGAAATTCGCCAGCTATCAAACTAGACTAGGAGCAAGACACATATATCTAGCAAAACACTTACAGTGGTAGAATGGGATTTCTGACAAACGAGTCACGGAAAGGACTAGAAGCCACACTATTACCAATATTAGTGTAATTGATTCGTCAGTGGGTATGGTGAAGCAGCCAACGTCAGAGCAGTCAGAGTTCACGATGTCCTCGGAGGACTTCCCCGCGCTGCCCGGCACGTCCACGACGGGCGCGGCGCCGGCGCCGGCGCCCGGTCACCTGCTGGCTCCCGACCACACCAACCACACGCCCGACAAACCCCGGAAGGGCATACAGACCTCGCCTGAAGGTAACATTCTATGCTCCATTCTCAGAAGTAAGCCTACTTCACACTTCATTTACTTATCAAAAAGAAAATTAGTTCAGCTAATATAATTTGATTTTAGTGACACGCTACAATATCTTCACGTAGCAACAACTATAATGAATGAGGTTAACATTTGTTTGTTGGTTCAAAATTGGGTCATGTAGCCTAGTTTCAGTCCAAACAGCACCCTCATATATTCCAAACTCTTTGTCTAAGCTATAAATTCATTAAAAGAGAAAATAATATAAAATCACTATTGTACCGTTGCATACTTAACTTTTTCTACAAGACATCAACAGAAACTACAAAGTTTGTTGTTCTTTCTGGTGGTTTCTAAATTTGACAGCGACCTCAGGAAAACTATGGCGTCATACGTTTTACACCCTTGTTCATTTGTATTATGGATCAATTCTATGTGATTATTAAAATATAAAGCTTATTAGTTATTAGTTTAATGTTTTGGAAATTTTGATAAATATTTTTTAGTACTCAAACAAGTGTATAAAAATTAATATCATGTGACGAGAAGAGTTTTAAACATGAATGTAAAGGGCTTTAGTGGAACGGGGAGACCGAAGAAGTGATGGATGGGAGGAAGGGAGTGAATACTGAGATGACGACTGATAGGCATGTTTGGAAGAAAACGACGTACTGCACCGATCCCATCATCATCTTACCCTTATCCCAACAATTATTGGGATAATAGCAAGACGATGATGATGATGATGACTTCGAATAAAAGTGTATGTATAATTAAATCGGCATTCCAATTCTACATACATACATACACTTACGCCTTCATTCCCAGAGTGGGGTATAGGCAGAGCTACCAACTCTGTAATTTAAAGCCTGTCCTGTAAGCCAGTTAATTCTGTAACCACTTTTGAATTGGAATGTCAATTTTATTCACCGAGCCCCATTTCTGGTGCCAACTTATTGCCATGCATGGCAAAACAGCCGACCCAATTAATTTTATTGTAAATAGTAATTGCCTTTATTCTAAGATTTACATGCAATTTACATAACACAATTAGTTTTATCCTAAATAATATCTCTTATCTCAGAGTGCCGCTCGGCAAAGGCCTCCTCCAGCTCTTTCCAGTGCTTTCGGTCTTGGGTGGCTCGTCTCCAGTAGGGACCTGCAGTCAGTTTGACTTCATCATCCCGTCTTCTAAGCTGTCTGCCCACACTTCTCTTTCCCCTTAATTAATTTTATTGATCTATTCTTACATATTATTTATTTAAAGCTGCCGATATGGTATTTGATCAGATGCTGTAACACATTTAAATTGTTGTAAAAACAGTAAATATATAAAATTTGAGACATCAGTTGATTTGAGAAACCATCGCTGACATTGTTCATGTGCGTAATCATGGTAATAACAATGTTATAATAATTATTAAAATAACTTATTACCATCATTAAAGAACTGTTTTCATGCGTCGGTTACGCTAAAGGTATTCTGATACCGTTAACAATATCAATATTAGGGCGAGGAGAAAAACATTTATAATGTTCTCTCAATTACTTGGTACCATTCAAAACTTTATTAGAATATGATATGACCTCTTGTAATTAGCAGTCATATCGTTCATTCAATTCATTTATTTATTGAAAACTGGGTATATTAATGGCTATGTCATGTTATATATATATTTTGTGCCAGTGCCCAATTGACCCTTTGTATGCATATCAAAGGATTAATAGGCAAAATGTTCATACATGTTTTTGTATTTTCAAATATATTTTTATGCTTTCAATAAAAAAAAAACTGCTTGTGTGGTAGTGTAGTAGTCGAGCATGAATACAAATAACTTAATGTGTCACCATTTTTTGTTTGCTTATTAGGTGGATCAACTTTTTGTTGTCATTATTCTGTCTCGTAAGCCAGGAGACAACAGTGATCAGTTTCTTAGAAAAAATGTTATAATATATACTCCTAGGACCCTCAGCAGAAGTCATAAGAAAATGGGTTAGTTTTATTTCCAATAAAACTGATTTTTAGTGGTCTATCCTTTGAAATCAAAGTTTTAAAGAGTGAACAAGAGACGTCGCCAAGGCAACGAGCTACAATAAAAAGTTGATTGACCCTATTAATAGGTAAAAAACTGCTTTGGAAACAATTTAAGCTTTCTAAAATTCAATTAAGTTCAAAGGTAGTGTTAAAAACTTTTGCAAAAATAATGTTATTTGCAAATTGCAAGAAATGTAAAATACTTTCGTCTAGCTTACCATTTCTATAGTTTTTTTTTTCAAGTAGTACTCATTTCGCATGGCTTCTAGACGTGCAACTTAGTAGATAAAACAATGTACAAATCAATCTTAATGTTTACATAAAGTTTTTTTCTCCCCAAGTTTCCGAACAAGGAAGTCATACGGAATACTATGGTGTGTATTGGTCAAGCTGGGTGGTCATAATATATTAAAGTGGCTCTATAACTTTTAGAAAGTCAAATGGCTTTAATAGAGTGCATATCACATGCGTGTCACCTATTCTCTATCACGTGGGTATAGGTTACCTAGGTTTCATTAAAGCATCACCAATTTTTTGTAAAATAATAATTATAATAATTAATGAAAGCCAGTTTGTCAATGGTTTATTTAATATCTAAAAGATGCACATAATAGGGCAACTTTAATGTACTGGCCACATTGTAATTTATTGTTCATCAGAGCGCTTGTTTAATAAAATATAATTTTGTAGGAAAAGTGACGAATATACCGGAGACGATGATACCGAATCAGTTCGGTATTGTGGGGCTGCTGACGTTTATCCGCGCGGCGGAGTCGGACCCCAGCCTGGTGTCTCTGGCGCTCGGGCAGGATCTCACGGCGCTAGGGCTCAACCTCAACTCGCCCGACAACCTCTATCTCACCTTCGCCGGGCCCTGGGCGGACACGCCCTGCAGGTAGGGCACTGTACAAGTCGTGTTGGACCCCAGCCTGGTGTGTCTGGCGCTCGGGCAGGATCTCACGGCGCTAGGCTCAACCTCAACTCGCCCGACAACCTCTATCTCACCTTCGCCGGGCCCTGGGCGGACACGCCCTGCAGGTAGGGCACTGTACAAGTCGTGTTGGACCCCAGCCTGGTGTGTCTGGCGCTCGGGCAGGATCTCACGGCGCTAGGCTCAACCTCAACTCGCCCGACAGCTTCTATCTCACCTTCGTCGGGCCCTGGGCGGACACGCCCTGCAGGTAGGGCACTGTACAAGTCGTGTTGGACCCCAGCCTGGTGTGTCTGGCGCTCGGGCAGGATCTCACGGCGCTAGGCTCAACCTCAACTCGCCCGACAACTTCTATCTCACCTTCGCCGGGCCCTGGGCGGACACGCCCTGCAGGTAGGGCACTGTACAAGTCGAGTCGGACCCCACCCTGGTGTGTCTGGCGCTCGGGCAGGATCTCACGGCGCTAGGGCTCAACCTCAACTCGCCCGACAACCTCTATCTCACCTTCGCCGGGCCCTGGGCGGACACGCCCTGCAGGTAGGGCACTGTACAAGTCGTGTTGGACCCCAGCTTGGTGTCTCTGGCGCTCGGGCAGGATCTCACGGCGCTAGGGCTCAACCTCAACTCGCCCGACAACCTCTATCTCACCTTCGCCGGGCCCTGGGCGGACACGCCCTGCAGGTAGGGCACTGTACAAGTCGAGTCGGACCCCAGTCTGGTGTCTCTGGCGCTCGGGCACAACCTCAACTCGACGGACAACATTTAGATGGTCGTAACGCGTAGAATAAGTGCATCCCTCTGATAATCAAATAATAATCCCTCAAAATGCAAAGTCTATAGACTTTTGGGTGGATTCCCATTTGTTTCATTGAACTACGACGTTCGCGAAGTTCGATACAAAATTTGTAGTATTATGAAACAAATGGGAAACATCTTGGACGTTTAGTTAAGGAAATGTTAAATAATGAAATACTCATTAAATTAAAGAGTGCTTGTTTTACAGACCACAAGATATGGACTACCACGTACCTCCTGAGTATTTGATAAACGGTTCCATTAGAGAAAAACTGGCGCCGCTACGACTGAGTCGATATAAGGAAGACCTATTATTTTATTTGTTCTACTGTTTCGTCGGAGACGTCTTGCAGATAGCAGCCGCCGCCGAACTGTAAGTACACTCAATTATGAATAATTTCATTTTACATTCTGTTCTACTGGTAAAAGTGCAACCATACAAACCAAAACCATACGTACAGAGAGCGACACTTTAGAGCAGGGTCTGAAGTTTCGTTTCCATTTTTCGTAGTAGCCATTCAGAGGCCCTAGCCAAGATGCAAGCGCTACTAACGTTTTTCTTTTCCATCACTTAATATGTATACATGCGATTATAGTTGAACACGGTTTCTCGCAACGTACGAGAATGTCGTCCCATACGTTTTGAGTGATACAAAATAAAAACGTTCGCAGCGTTTGCATTTTGGCTAGGGTCTCAGGTCGTTGTATGCCTAGGCAACATGTATAAAGCGATAGACTCACTGACGTCCGGAGTTGGACGTCCGCGGTATGATAAATTATGATAAACTTTTAATCTGACTTCCACTGGTGGTGTTAAAAAGATTACGCTTCCGGTTCCGACACTTTTTGATCGGAGGTCGAAGCGCAGCGGCGACGACGCAGGCCGCGGTCAACGTGTATAAACAAGGTTATACTTGTCGCGCGCATCCCGCGTTCTTGCACATTACACACACGATTCATATTTACCTCCGTGTCCGACTCCGACTTCGGTTCCCATTGCGGAATTTTTCAGCCACTATCCTCTTAGCTCAACTTCTCAAAGGTTGATGAGCCTCGAATTCAGAGCTTACCACCAAGCTAGCCCGTGTGTTTGTCTTGTTATAAATATGTACATGATGGGCGTCTGTTGCAGCTACAACCGCGAGTGGCGGTACCACATGGAAGAGAAGGTGTGGATCTCGCAGGCGCCCGGCATGCCCATGGTGGAGAAGACGCCCACCTACGAGCGCGGCACATACTACTTTTTCGACGCGCACAATTGGCGCAAGGTACGAACTGGCTTAATGGTCATCGCAAATTACAACGCCCGTCACCAGACCAGCGCCACCCCAGCTCAAAGTAAAACATTGAAAAGTGAAAGAACTGTGTTAATACGATACAATTTTCAGTCGACAACGCGAGGCCCGTGCCCGGCAATTGTTTAAAAATAAATAAATATCATGGGGAGTCACACCAATTGACCTAGTCTCAAACTAAGCACTAGGCTCGTACTATGGGTACTGGACAACTATATAAATACATATACTTAAATACATAAAAAACATCCATGACTCAGGAACAAACATTCGCGTTCATCACACTAATATCTGCCCTTACCGGGTTTTGAACCCAGGACCGCTAGCTTCGTAGGCAGGGTCAACTACCAACTCACTCAAAGCTCACTTTTCAATGTTTCCGTTTGAGCTGAGGCGGTGCTGATCTGGCGCCGGGACGTTGTGGTGTGCGATGAACTTAATGCATAAATTATCAGAGACGCTCTCGTCAAATCCGCATCGATTAAGGTTAAAAAAAACTGCCGCGTACAACTATGTAGTTCGTTTTTATTTATATTAGTTCTTCCCCAAGGCTCAGGCTATATCAATACCAAATGACGTCAGACGGTGATTATTTGGCGTTTCAACCGCCCTAATTATTGTTTTCGCATATTATTCAACATAAACTTAATAACTTTCGTGTTCTTTTAAATGGAATGGATACTAGCCGCGGGTCCACTGATTTTGACATCAAAAGTTGCTGGTGTTATTATTTTCGTCATTATATTGAAGACAATAATGACGGCGGTTGGAACGCCCGAATATACACTCCTGAACTTGTTCGGCCGGCTACTCTAGTTAGTCCGATGGTCCAATTACGACAAGTAAGGTGTCGTTAATATAGTCTTAGCGTGGGATTTTAGCAGCCCCAAGACAATTAAATAAATAAAATGTTTTTAAATCTTTTTTGTTTAGATTTCTTTACACAAGGAAAAATCTATGATAAATCGGTAGCTCTAGCTAGAAGCAAGTTCCCACGGTAAAGGAAGTCATTTGTGTGTCGTTTAATCAACCTGTATACATAATACAATGTATACGTAATACAATGTTGTTGTATGATTATTAAATTCAATTGCTAAGCAAACACTCTCTTATGGTGAGGAGCGGACAGAAGACTCGCGTCATTGTATTGATAAGACAGATATTTGCAGTAAATTATTATCAAAAATCCCATCTAACGTCACGCTTTAACAGCTAAACCGCTAAACCGAGTATACAGAAAAACAAGTTACAAGGTAGCGAGGTAGGATGGTATGCGCGGACGAACGAAATTCCTATTGGTGGATTTTTATCTCGCTCACCGCTCCGTTTCGTGACAAAATTTGTTGATCCCTCAGGTACGTCATAAGAAGAAAGTAAAGTAGTTTTTGAGAGATTTAAAACCTATATTTCTTCTAGTTTTTCACCTAACTAGAGGCTGCGATCCCCTGAGTAAGCTTCACAGCTGCACTAGACCAATTAGGACACCTTTTGTCACATTCTCATTCGTCAAGATTCTAAATAAACTGGGCCTCTATTCTAGGCAGTAAAAACCACATCGTCTTTAACCAGGGCCCGTATTATGGTCGTCTTTATCGTGGTCGTATCGGTCACTCGCACACTTACACACTGCAGCACTGTTCAGAAAGTGACGGATGTTTTATCCACGCTTATCCACATCGATAAACACGACCATGATAGGCCTGCTGTTGTGGTATTGTTTATAACTCGGCCGCCATTACATTCAACTAAATAAGAGCTATCAAAACGTTGACAATACATTAACTGGTCAAAGACGATATGGTTTTACCGCCTAGAACCTCGGCCCTGGGCATCTGCCTGTCTCGTGCATTAACACGTTCACTGTCCCCATACAAAACGATCGGACAATGTCACACGTCCAACTTGTGTATTTAGTATGGGGATGTGGCCCCATAGTGGAGGCACGGACTCCTGAAAAAAATCTTCATGGCCCCACATTGGGGCCCGCCGGACCGGGAACGTGTTAAAGCATTCCCTTCAGTAAAGTTCGGTTTTGTCTTCAGGTGGCGAAAGAGTTTCACCTGGACTACAGCAAACTGGAGGGCCGGCCGCAGCTACCGCCGCACGTGCTCACGTAGCGGCACCGGGCCCTCTCTCACTCACCTATTGTAGTTTTGTTATATAAAAGTACAAGTTTAATAAGAGACTTTTATTTTTCCCCAATTGTAAATCCCCGCTTTCCTCATAGACCAACTACGTATGCACAATTAGTTGAACTGGTTGTTTTAAAATCAAATTTAAAAGATTACGGAGCTCCTCTATGGCGGGTTTGTATTTCTAAATGTTTTGTCCCTTCGGGCCAGCTTAAGAACTAGCTTAATAACATTTTGATTTTGAATACGCATAAAAAAATTAATACAAAAAGTTGGTGTTACATATGATATGATGGACACTTCCATCACCATGCAAAGAAGGGATAACCTGATAATATCTAATATTTATAGTTGTAAAATTATCACTGGTGTGAAGGCTCAGTGTGAAGCTGGGTCTAACGGGATACAAACTGGTCAGTAGAACTAGTTGTGCTCATTCCGCTCATTCCCAAAATACCAGTATTTCAAAATACCAAACTACTCTGTTTCCAAGTTCTCAAAAAACCAGATTCGAAATGTTGGGTAAAGCTAATAAACAATACCCTAATTTGTATGTTTAGTTTTGGGATTCCAATATATTGAGAATCAGGTATTTTAAAATACTGGTATTTCGGGAATGAGCGGCTCATTCTCATGGACAAACTGGGTATCTAGGGAAAGCGTAGAAAACAGGGGCAGACTCGTGGTCACACCACTGCTATTCGCTTTGGTCGGAAATTCGACAGAAATCATTCTTATTCCGCAAAAGTAGGTAGGTTAGGTTCGTTAGGTATCTTTAGATGCCCGAAGGGCAAATCGCTCAGAAATAGGAGCCCTGCCTCGGGCAGGGCTCCGTCGAATAGTAGTGGTGTGACATCCTGGTGTGACCACGAGTCTGCACCCGGTAAAACACCTAGTTATTGGCATTGGAAATTAGCACTAACATTAGCAAAAACGGTTAACCGGTTAAGTTTCATTCACTTATTGGCACCTAGTGGTGGTAGAATTATAAGTATTATTAAGCATATTCCCCTCTTCACCCGTGGTACGGTTGGCTATGACCGGTAGACCAATCTATATTTCTAAATTAAATTTAATTGAGTCGACGGAGCTCCGCTATTTCTGAGTGTTTTGGTCCTTCGGGCCGGCTGAAGGACTAACAACCTAAACCTACCTCGTATGGTACTTATTACCACAAAACATTACTGAGTGTTTTGGTCAACCGTACCACGAGTGCGGACCTTTCTATTTAAATTAAAATAAAGTTCATAGTGTCAACAAACGGCAGCGACGACGCCCGACCCTTCGGTCTCTGCTGGGGCTACTGCTATTCGTGAGAAATCATTTCTTATTCCGCAAAAATAGGTAGGTTAGTTTGGTTAGGTATCATTAGATGCCGAAGGGCAAAACGCCCGGGAATAGCTCTGTCGAAAAGGCGTGACCAGCAGGGGAGACACGGGTCCGAAGGGATAAAATTATCGTTGAACTTATATTCGTCAATGTGTTGTTAAAAGGTAAGGTATGTCAAATTTAACGAAGCACTAACGTAACCGTTGATGGGTCGTTTTCAAAAATATTGTACATAATTAAAGGCTTGTAGAAAACAAAATCACGATCGCATCCTTTGTGTAACGAGTCAGTCACACAAACTATATGGGCAACTTTCGTCACACAAAGTAATCAATTAAGTTTTGTTTTAATTAAAGCCCTTAACTATGTTATTATTTTTTTAAATTACCCTTGTAGAATACTATTATTATCTAACCCAGGAAAAACAATAAGTAAATAAATACTAGGTCTCAGATTAAATCTAGCTTTATTAATAAATGTGGAACGTTATTTCATTGTGACAAATATTGATCTACAACAACCATAAGCATAGGTATGTAAGAAGGAAGACTGCAGTTTCACGACTTAAGGGTAACATTTGACAACGCCTGTAAATATTCCAAACTAAAAACCAAAACTACGTAACCTTCCATTCTTTTTATTAAAAACAAATGTAGAAATCTGCATGAGAATAAAGGAGATAAGCATAGACATGACGGTAAAAAAATAGAATAAATGAAATCTTATGTTGATCAGTAGTTTTTATACATCACTAATATTACATTTGCAATCATAATCTCAGTCTAAATCTTCCGAACTGACCGTTGCTGGGGCATCCCCAGATTTGGTAGCATTTTCTGTCATAGTGGGTGCATCATCATCATTTTTACCAGGAACCCACAGTCCAGCGTCAATGCATCTCTTCATATGGTAAATCGCTTCTTGTTCAGGCATTTTCGCTATTGTGGCTTGTAGCAGTGGCACATCTTGTGAATCAAAGCATTTCTTCAGCTCCTGAAAAATATTTCATGATCACATTATGTGGGGTTACAAGTAAATTTTTGACATTATAAATGTTTTGAATTTAAGTATATTGCGTTGCGTAAACAGTTCACTCCTGTAGGATTGTTTCTGCAATTACACCCTCTTGCACACCCAGCTGTTCTAATGTGCAGGAGTACAGAAAAACTTATTGGCAACTCTGTATTTTAATAGATTCAATATCTTAATCCACATCAGATTGCCACTGATGCTCGAAATGATTGATCTTTACTAACAAATTCAAGGCCAGCAATCTGCTAGTCGGGTTCCGTTTTTAGACAGTTTTTGCTACAATGCAGAAAACCCTGGGCTTGGCTAAGAGTGTAGCAAGTAGCGCTTCATGGCAGCGATACTTACATCAGGCAGTTCAGCATACACCTCGACGGGGTCCAAACCACCAGGCCCAAGCCTTTCCTTCCTCTCCTCTTCTTCTTGTTCCTTGATGGCTAGCTGTATTTTCTCCGCAGCGCGTCTTCTTATTCTCTCTTTGAACTGGTTTAGCTCATCATCAAATGAATCTTTGTATGTTTTCTCTGCAACTTGTATCCTGTCACAATCATGACAAATTAATAAAGGTTAAAATAGAACAGTCCTGATATTTTACTGTTACTTCTACTGCCAATTTTTTAAAGGACAGGGAAAGTACAGTCAACTACAAAGAGATGTAAGCATTTTTTGACCTTATTAAAATGCAATAAGGTGAAATAGGGCATACATCTCTTTGTAGGCGACTGTACAATCTTGACTGAAAATTCACACTAGTATTTAAGCTTTGATATGATTCATACCACATTGCAGTCATCATGTAAGAACATTTTGTTTGCAAAAGATTTTAGACAGTAATTTTTAGAGTTAAGTAGACAAATTGGTAAAAACAGACCCCTATATGGTCATCTTGTCTGTCTGTGTGTCACAGACATTTTACTCAAAAACGTCAAAATGTATATTGATGAAATTTGTAGTACAGGTTTCTTGTTTAAACCGGTACTTAAGTTTGGAAGTGAAATTTATAACTGAATGGAAATCTAAGGAGTAACCTTTTCACTTCAGCTATTAACATGACTGTTGGGTTGCTGTCGGAGCTGTTGAAATAATTACCTAGAGAAGAATGATCCAATACAGGCCCGAGGATCCACATCCAATTGCTTGGAAAGCTCCAAAATATACTGCATACAGATGGTTTGATGCGCTACATGGGCCATAAGTTCATGTTTCTGAAAATCATAAATGAAATTCTAATTGTGGAGAAACTATAAAACAGTGGTAATCAAAAAGAAATTAATATGGCTAACAATTCTTGGTTGATTCATACTCTTAAAATGTTGCTTGTCTAACTGACCCCTTACTAAGGTCCAGAACAGTATAAAGAAAAAGATTTAGTCCATTGGTTACAGTAATGCTTTTTATTTTCTTACTATAAAAAGCAGTAAAAGAGTTGTATGCGGATGTGAAGTCCCTAGTAGCAATAGCCATAAGGATAGGGTTGCCTGGTGTTAGCTACTTTTTCCTGTTGTTTCCAGCCAAGAATGTACAAGACGGCCCTCCACTTTTGTTAGACTTGGTCAAAACCTCTGTCAAAAGATGCGGAACGGAAGCGCACGAGTCACTTGAAGCTGAATGACGCAGGCGGCGCGGGTTGGGCCCAATGTGACTCATAATCACTACATAGTATAAAACAAAGTCGCTTCCCGCTGTCTGTCCCTATGTATGTTTAGATCTTTAAAACTACGCAACGGATTTTGATGCGGGTTTTTTTGATAGATAGAGCGGTTCAAGAGGAAGGTTTTTATGTATAATAAATTCTTTTTTTATGTACGGGTGTTACAAAAAACTCACATAAACCGAAGCGAAGCGAGGGCGGGTCGCTAGTAACATATAATTTAAGAGTAAAGTAAGTCTCAGATGAGTAATAGTAATAAATACACAAATAAAAGTTATTTTTTTCCAGTGTCAGGCTTTCAGGATAAAATGTTTGGCGAAGTATGGATCTGAGTGCAGCTTTTCCATTTTTGGCCCTGGCAAGCCTACAAAAGTAAGAATAAAAGCTAGAAAAAAACCGCATTTCATAATATTTTAACATACCTCTTCCATCTCCAAGTTGATGCACCAAATAACAAGGTAGTTGGCAGTCTCTTCACAAGCCAGTTGCATGTGTTGCTGAAGGAATGCCTTGGAGTCTTCATACTTCCTCAGCATTCCAAACTTTTTTAATAGAGACTCGTTTTCTTTCATGAACTGCCTCATCTTCTCATCCTTTTCCTCCTCTGTTAAATTCTCATCTTTAGCTCGCGCAGGCTTAGTGTTAATAACAGTTTTGGTGAATCCTGGCTCACTGATGGTATCTACGTTCCATGGAGTCTGCTTCTCCTTCTTTTTAAGGTCATCTTCTTTGCGTTGTAGTTCTTGATCCTCTTTTTCTAATTCCGCTAACGTCTTTTTTAACGAGTCTAGGTTTGGCCCATCGGGTCCGACATCCTTGATCTTATTTTTGGTTTCATCCATTTTTCTTTTAAACTCATTCTTTTTCCGCATGAACTCTTCTTTTTCCTTCTTCCGTTCCTCCATGCGTTCGACTCGCGCCTGGTGCCTCCATCGGAACAAGGACGGTGTGTCGATGTTTGGGTGCGTCTCATCCTCATCATCAGAAATCTAACAAATATGATAACAAGTTAACTCTTATTCTGAGCAACATGTGTTAGCAATTGACAAATCACAAGTAGCATTGAATGAAACCGGCATTTTTAATACATTATAAAATACCAACCTCGATATCTTTCCATTTGCTGTAGTCCACCATTTTTACAAAACAATACTAATAGTTCGGGTTCAGAAACTTTAATATCACGCAATATCGTTACGGTACCTATTATGAAAAAAAACACACTGTCACTTTTAATAATTTAACAATTTTTTTGTACTTTTATACTAACGCGATTGTAATTACGATTCACCATTTTTTAAACAGACAGGCAAGGCAATGCATGTATCATATTGTTGAAATTTCACTTTAGTGTTCATTCATTTGATTTCATTTCTAGACGATTCGAGTATTTGACAGAAGGCAATACCAGGTGAAAAAAAGATAAAAATGTTAAATTTTAACGTAAGTTATATGGGGCCCTTAATTCTTTCTTACAATACTTATAAAAAATAATAGAAATAAATTAATGTGTTGCATCATAATATTATTAATAAACCACCTTTGACGTTTCAACCTGTGACTAATAGATGGCGCTATAAGCAAATAATTTACTTCAATCATGCATACCTACCACGTAATACCTCGACTTTTCTCATTTTCCTACCTATCCGCAACATTGCGTTTGTAAAAATTGTACGAGCCCGAGTCACACTTAACCATTTTTTTGTATTTGTGGTTTTATTCGATTGTATGTTTGACCGATTTTACGATACAATACTAAAATAATAAAAACGTTGAAAATATAGTTTCATTTATGGGGACTGAGTGATGTGCTGTTACCGTAAATTACGAGAATAGAGAGATTTTTAGGGTAACGTTCTCGGTAACGTTCTCCGTAACGGTAATTATTGGGAAAGTAATCATAAGTTTAATTTTTTTTTACTTTTTTTATCGTGATTCTTTTTCATTTAAGTAGTAACAATAATCTGCCCAACAAAATCAAAATAATAACTCCGTATTTTACGGTAATAAAAATTTTCACGATGAGGATTACCGTTAGTGCGTAATTTCATCACTAATGGAGACCACCTTGTTTGTTATTCGTTAGTCAATCCGCCGTAATAACACATATCCTGAAAAGTCCCGCTATCTATTACGGTTCCAAAGATACAGCTCTTTCAAGTCAGGACGGACGGACGGAGGGACGAACAGACATAGGACACATTACAATAGGGTCCCGTCGGGCTACCCTTCGGGAATGGAACCGTTACAAAATTGTATTGATAGGAATAGGTAAATAGAGCTCTAATCCAAATATGTCAATCGCATACAAATTAACCAACGCCCTGCACTGAGCTTATTTGTTTGTTTGTGGCCATGTTTTTAAATATCGACTGGCTGATGCGTTTAATTTGGGCTCAAAGTCGAGAAATATCTTGCTCTTGCTTGTTGCTTTATTGAATATCGTTTAAAAGTGTTAGAGCGTGTTTGCACTAACTACAAGATGGATTTTTACCATTTCTTAAGAGCATCGAGAAGCTAAAAAAGCTATACAAAATGCGAAAACGTATCTCCCCTGAAACCAAACAAAGTGACAAACAAATCACCTCAAACAAAGGCGTGGCTAAGGCGTTCGAAGATTATTTCTCCACCATAGCCATTAATACCACGAAACGTCTTCGATCGTCTGAGATTGAAGCTACGTAGATTCAGGGGAACTTCAGTTAAAGTCATCCATCATGCCATAGATATAACTGCACCTCCCTTTAGCTTAAATCTACAATCATTGCATTTCAGAGGGGGTCGTTCCAAATCTTATGAAATATAGTAAAGTCATACCACATTTTAAATCGGGCGAGGTGAGTGATTTAACGAATTTCCCTCCCATATCTATTCTACCTATTTTAACTAAAGTTTTTGAGAAGTTAATGTTAGAAAATGTTAGGTCACTTCAATAGAAATAAACTGCTTAACAGTAATCACTTAAGCTTCACCAGAGGACGATCCACAACTGATGCAGCATCTGTACTCAATAGATTCAGATTTTTGTGAGAAATCTTGTGATGCAATAGGTTTTTTTTGTGACCTTCCCAAAGCTTTCGATTCCGTAGATCATTCGACTCTTATATTAAAATTAGAACATTATGGTCTGTCAAATAATTATCTAAATCTTATGTCTTCATATCTTAGTGGTAGGACATAAGCGGTTGTTGTAAACCAAACACAGTCCATTAGAGCAGCTGTTAAATTAGGTTTGCCTCAGGGCTCTATATTAGATTCTTTCTTATTTTTGGTTTATATTAATGACTTACTACCCAGGGTAGATAACCTTTGTGATATTGTGCTATTTTTCTGATGATACATCATTGATTTTCAAGGTAGACCAAAAATCCGTCGATCACAGTAGGATACACGCTACGCTAGGTAAAGTGCTTAATTGGTTTACTAGTAATAATTTGCTACTCAATGCTAAGAAAACTAAATGTGTTAGGTTCACTTTGCCTATTGTTCGACCGGTAGAATCTAGTATATTTCTAAAAGATGAGTGTTTGGAAATTATCAAAGAAATTTTAGAAACTAAGAAAAGCGCCTTATCTACATAAGGGATAACTATAGACAAAAACTTGCAATGGAGTCCCCATATAGTAGTACTAGCAGGTAAATTAAGTTCTGGAGCTTATGCTGTTAGGAAAATCAGGCAACTTACTAATGTTGAGACAGCTCGCTTAGATTATTATAGTTATTTTTATCGTGTTATGTCATACGGTATTCTGGTTTGGGGAAAAGCTGTTGACATACAGACTATATTGGTGTTACAGAAAAGAGCAATTCGTTCTATACTTTTATGCGGCGCTGCTGCAACGCCTCAGGCATGTTCGCCGAGGCGCGCGCGCTCTGCTTCCACGCGACAATGCGCGTGCGCGCCGCCTCGTTAATGCGCAGAGTGCGCGCCAGCGCCAACACCATCCTGGCGATGATTGCCGACAGGCTAGATTGCCCCTATATACGGCACTGCTGTGCCAGACATTATCACCCACCAAAATATTGTAGGTTAATTTAATAATGTATATTTCACAAGACTTGTTTTAATTATTATTATTATTATTTTAACTATTTTAATTTGATGTAAGTATTTTATTTTGACTTTGTATGATTGTTTATGATATTGTGTACCTAATTATGAGTCCCAGTTACTTGAAATAAATGAATTGTATTTTTTTTTATATAACCTAAACTCCCGTGATTCTTTAAGATTATTATTTAAAGAAATTAGTATTTTGACAGTAAGTAGAGTCTCTTTTATTAAGAATTGTAATACAAGAAATAAAAATGAAATTGCTCTTCGTTAGGTCTTTAAATCATTTGTAGGTGAATGCATCCATTTCTTTAATAAATTACCTGACGAATTTTACTATAGCAATAGTTAAGTATAATTGTTATAATTTTTAATTTCCTATTACTACTAATTTTCGTGAAAATACGCGTGATTATATTTATTTCTTTTTGTATAATTAGATTCATTGTTTTATATAATCTTAGGTTAAGTTTTATAGTTGTACCTCTATATTAAAAAAAAAGACCGACTGTTGAGTTTCTTGCGGCGTTTCATCTCAGCAGTGGTCTCGTGCGAAGCGCTGGTGTAAAAGTGCCCGTGCGGCCTACTTACTGAATAAACATCTTTTATCTTTTGAGTTACAAAAGATAAACGATGTTTATTCAGTTATTCTTCGACTCTCGCCAAACGATCGTTTGCGAGAGTCAGCGAGCCAAAGAGTCAACGATATATGTCGATGGCTCGTTGCCTCGCTGACTCGTCGGTTTGACGGATCACCCCCTTTAGATGTCGATTCCACCTAAAGATATGGATTTAAGGGGGAGAAACTTTACGGCCCGGAGATAAATTAGTATGGTTTTTTTTGACAGTTACGATTCAAGCGTCCGTTTACTTATAGGTAATCCTCTTAAGTGGGTGATAGACACAAGAGTTATAAATCACGATTTTAAAGTTCGTGCACTTGACGCGTCGTGACATACGACAACCTAACTCATAACGTGACGCAATTGTCACAACAAAAAAAATGTCGTACTGACGTCTGTCGGTAATTTTGATGACCAGGGGCCTATTGTATAATAAAGTACAAGCCCATAAGTACTATTAGTAAAAATCCATACAAAACCACTAATACTATAGCTTGTACTTTATTATGCCATTGGCCCCAGCGGGTTAGTATGGCTGTTTCTATATCGCGTTAACTGTGGATAAAGCATCTGTCACTTTTTGACACGTGTACTTATTTACCTGTCAGAAGGTGACGGATGCCTTATCCAAAATTTATCACACGATAAACGCAGCCATATTAGGTCCCTGGAGGGCTCATTAAGGTTGCGTTTATCGCGAGACGAAATGTGAATAAAACATCCGTCTCTTTTTGACACCTATTTAGTTGCAGTTGACTGGTTTATTTATGATTAATAAGTACAGTACTCGGGGATTATTTATTTATTTATTTATTAAGGAAAACAAACAGCACAAATTAATACATGTAAAGGTAATACATTATAGAATACTAGCGACCCGCCCTCGCTTCGCTTCGGTTTGCGAGTTTTCTGTAACACCCGTACATAAAACAGAGTTTATTATACATAAAACCTTCCTCTTGAATCACTCTATCTATTAAAAAAAACCGCATCAAAATCCGTTGCGTAGTTTAAAAGATCTAAGCATACATAGGGACAGACAGCGGGAAGCGACTTTGTTTTATACTATGTAGTGATGATACATAGGCCAAAGAAGTTTCCACCACTGGCTTAAATTACATATGTCGCTCAAAAAGGAGTAACCTCATATGTTTGAATAACAATGAGACTGGATAAATATTAACAAATTTGTATTCTTTTTTCACTTAAGTATTCCTATTCTACACACATTTAAACTAAATGTATTCTTAAGTAATCAATTTACTATTTAATATATATATACGTTTTTATCTACATTTTTTTTCTTTTTTTTTTATGGCAGAGATATCTGCTATCTGCTTTTTGACATGTTGAATATGTCAGTATATACAAACTTAACGTTATGATTTTTACATGCTCTTACAATACAATTATTATGACATGGCGATGCAGTTCATTTTACGGCGAGCGTTAAGGACAGTTATGGTATTATTTTTAATTCTGCCGCGCCGTTAAGTAAATGTCATCCAAACAAAAGTTTATAGAGGCTAATAGGCCCTGTGGGCCTAGTATGGTTGCTTTTATCGCGTGACACAATGTGTGTAAAGCATCCGTCACTCTCGTGCTTATAGGCGTGTCAGAAAGTGACGGTGGTTTTATCCATTTTTTGTCACGCGATAAACGCAGCCATATTAGACTCACAGAACTGATTAGCTGTCATAATAACCCCCCTAACGTCCTGCACTTCAGGTTTTCTTAATACTGTGACTTCGGCTCGCGATGACTGCCATGGGATGTTTGTGCCCGGCGTAACTACCACCATTTTAAACCTGTTTGGATCCTCGACATAGTATGCTTACCGATTTTGGATAGCGCGTGACACGTGGTTGAGCCATAAGTATGTGTATATGTATGTATGTATGTATGTATAAAGAGACAATGTTACACCAATTGACCTAGTACCAAACTAAGCTCTAGGGCTTGTACTATGATTATTGTATATTTGAACCCAGGACCGGTAGCTTCGTAGGCAGGGCCACTCCCACTAGCGCAACGCGTCGTCAAGTACGTTAACTTACTCGCGTGTCTATCACCCCTTTTACAAATAAATATTTTATAGCAAGCTGATTTCCGAAAGTTGCGCCTATTTTGCATGTATTACAAATGTTTTAATGTTTCTTCTTCTTCTTAGCAAGTGTAGTAAGTATCGTACTCAAGGTAGTGGGGATGTCGGTGACGGAGGCAGTGGTGTTGGCGAGAGCATCGTCGACGTAGGTTCTCTGCGACTGAGAGTCGTCGGGAATACTGATTTGGAATTGTAACAGCACCACCAGATAGGTCACCATTGTAGCCAGTAGCTGTAAATAAAGTTAGGTATTAGGAGAATACTTCGGTAGATTGTGGCACAAGGAAGCAGTATATTGTCGGTGAAGATAGTATTTTTAATCCAGATAATTCTGAGTAAAGAGAGGTGAATTTTGAATATGGCGACACCGCAAAAGATGAGTTAATTAAGCTACCAAGTGGCACATGCCTACTCTCATTCACTTCATCATTGAATAAGTCCTGCTCCCCCAGTACCGCTGGTGTACCAACCATCGACCGTGGAGGCCAGCGGCGGTATACAAATAGTTAAAGCAACTTTTCCGTGCAGGTGGAGTGAATAAAAGGTTATGGTGGTTGTGCTTGTTCTTTGTTGCCTACTTTAGGTAGTTTCCAAGCAACGGCGGCACCGGCCCAGCAACAAGAAAAGTTAAAATGTTTTACTTCATTGTTTGTCGCCGCGGCGGTTACTGAGAATCCGACTAATATCTTCATTCATTGATTTTCCTGCTAAACCGGGGCCATGCTAGTACCGTGCATGGAAAAAAACAATATGATTAAATTAACTTTTGCCGATAACTTCATCCGCGTAAGTCGTTTATCATTATCACTTTTCGTAACCTTATGTTTGTCTTCGGGCTATCGATCTATCCATCTATATACAGGGTGTTAGGTATTGAGTGGATAACCCTTGAACTACGGATAGCGGGCACTTAGGACGTTATGAAGAATCTAAAATAGGTTTAATAAAATTCGCACGGTTTTCGAGATATTTGGACTTTTAGGATTTTTTTTGCTTATTATTCTTGAATACCTACTTGTGTTTATTTATTTGCTTACACTACTATATAATAATTGAACCTTTGGAGGTAATGTAAACTGACAGATATACTGTACTTTTAACAGAAGTTCTGACTCTCCACAGACGAAGTCGCGGGCGGAAAGCTAATCTCTGTATACAATATAACGTCGACCTGTTGAAGCGCTGCACCGTGTAGACGAAACAAAAACACATCTCTAGGAATGGTCATTACCGATTTGAAAAGAGTCCTGTTGACGTCGAAGAAGCCGCCGAGGCTGATCTGCGAGGGGTTCATCTCGGTGGCCCGCAGGAACATGTTCACCTCCGTCAGTGCGTCCGAGTTCATCCAGGACAGCTCCACCATTAACAGCTTCTTTTGGAAGTAAAGTCGCACCTGCACCATAATACCTGGATTAGACTAGAGGTGCAAGCTATGAAGATGCAGAAGATAAGAAGACGATGTAAACATAATTATCTTTAACGTCGACTGTACAAGAAGCACAATTTTTATAGAGAAAATAGTGCGCAAAAGGCCCCTGATGGCAGCATCTGCTAGAGGTTTTTTTTTGTCAGCGCCTGACGAAGCTCTGAGAGAGCATGCTTCTATGCTAGTTATTTTGCCACCTGTCCTAGCCCCACACCGAATCGTGCTAAGAACACGGCTTAGCGACAGGTTAGATGGTAAGATGGTAAGATGGTAGTAGCGATCCAGCGGCAACCTGCACAAGGTCATGCCGTGAAAGCGTTCACATTAAGCATACAGTAGCAGTAGCAGCTGGTAGCATTTTACGGCTAATTAGAGGTGATTTTTTTTTTTTTTTTTTTTAATTTATTTAGAACACATACAGTCATATTTGAATGCAATAGAGAAGTACTTTGTACTAAACAATATAAGTACGAAAAGACCTGGAGGTTCATTACTGAATACACATAATAATTAAAAATAAAATGCGCTTGATTAAACTAGAACAATACGAATGAAGTGAAGAAACACTAAAGATGACAATATAAGATAGGTACTGGGAAACAAAATATAGTTTATAGGATACTAAAACAATTTACATTTTAATAACCTTTTAAGGCTAGTAAGAGGAACATGAAAAGGATCAATGTTAAATAGATGCTTATTATAATATTTAGGAACTCGTCTGAAAAAGGTATGTCGGGAGTAATTTGTGCGGGCAAAGCGCACATGAAATAGAGGTCTAGGACGTAAAGGGTGGTGCGGTACACTGAAAGTAAGTTTTTCCAAAAGATTTGGACACTGAATAACACTTTTAAAAAGCTTAAACATGAACATAACGTCTAAATAAATACGGCGATTACTAAGGGAAGGAATATTAAAATGTTTTGCAGCTGTTGCGGAGTTTTCGAAATAGGTACATACCTGTTCTGTAACCAAGCGATTTTATGAAAATATTTTGAATTCTCTCTAAACGGTCAACGTGGACTTGATACTGCGGCGTCCATATAACAGAACCAAATTCAAGGACACTTCTAACAAAAGATGTAAATAGCATCTTATAGGTTTCAGGTCGCTTGAAAGGCTGACCTACCCGAAGCAGCATTCCTAATTTTTTATAAGCACGCTTACAAATATTATCTACATGAGTATTAAAGTTTAATTGTGAGTCCAAGGTGACGCCTAAATCCCTAATTGTAGAAACACGTTCTAAATTATTACTTGATAAGGTATAGTTAAAAATAATTGGATCATGTTTACGAGTGAAACTAATAACAAAACATTTATCTGTATTAAGGAAAAGATGGTTATTAGAACAGTACTGTGGGGTTATTATGACGTACTTGTGCAATTCATTTTACGCTGAGAGAAAAGGACAGATTTATGTCACTGCTATAGCTCCGTCCTTTACGCTCACCGTATAATAAACTGCATAGCCATGTCATAATAACCCCCCTGGTAGAATTTGTCTAAGTCTTGTTGTAATAACAGGCAATCTGCTTGCTGCTTGAATTTTCAGTGGAACTTATTTTGCTTACAGTTAGTTCCTTACTCAATTAAGCATCTACGGCGATACGTCAGAATATGGCTTCGCATCGTGTCGTAGTGAACCTTCCGTTGCGTTACATGCCGACTGCCGACATACGTATTGTTCTATGTAGTCACTAAGTATGCATAAAAGTAACTAATATCAATAAACTTTACTTGCTTAGCTCCGTAAGGTATATATTTTGTCTAATATTTACATAAAGCTAAGGAAATATCTATATTTTGTAAGATAAGATAAGATAAGATAAGATAATGTTTATTTGCAGAAAAAGGGTTAGTTACATGTCTTAATATTATTATATTGTTCCATCTTTTTCACCTGTCTTCATACAGCATGCAAATGTCTAAGTAGGTAGGAAGGATTTTAGCTATACGAGTATTACTAAGATAATTATTAGTAACAATTGTTTATTATGTATTTATGTGGCTAAAACAGTAAAAATAATAAATTTCATAATAGTTATCAATCATTTCTAATGTTTTATATTCATGTCATGCTATGCCTATACTTATAAAAATACCTTATTCGTACTCACGTTATGTGAAGCATAGTGGGCTTCATCGCAAATGAAGAACAGAAGCATGATACTGCAGAAAGCAGTTAATGCGAGGCCGATGTCCTTGATGCCGAACCCTTCGGAGATCTGGCTGAGCAGCCCGTAGATGGAGAGCGTGATGATGAGGAACAGGTAGAGGCTGACGAAGGTGAAGGTGTAACAATTGGCGATGCCAGTGTTGCGGGCGAGCATGCTGAGGCGGAGCCACAGGGCGCGATACTCGGCCACCTTACCTGCAGGACCAATATGACGAAGGGCCTTCAAAACAAAAAATGCATTAGTTAGATATAGGTACTCGCTATTTAAAAGATATCTCTTTATTGTAAATGTTTACCTGTTGAAAGTCCTCAGCGAGAATGTTCGCGCAAATACTAAGCGTTTCACACAGAAGATACCAGTATCCCCCCAAAATATAGGTCAATATTTCGAGGAATACATAAGGAATGATCTGCGTTAGCTTGAAGTGCACCATGGTGACGTGGGTTATGATCACTGACGCGGTCGAAAGAATCGGAATGGCAATGGCGATGGTCAGAGCTTTCTTGTAAAACATTATTGGTAGGACCCGCCCGGACAGTTTCTTGTAGGCAATCTGTTAAGTACATTATAGCTTTAGAAAACGAATTGAAATTATCAAATTAATTTAAAAAACATCATTACGTACCTCGTATTCTACCCATCCGTTGAGAACTCCAGCAATTTTTCTTGTTTCATACCATAATATGGGCACAGCGGTCATTGGAAACAAGTAAACTGTAAAAAGGTACTCGATCACGGCTTCCTCGAACTTGCCTTCTTGCGCTCCAGTTCGAACAATTTGGACTTTATGCAACGACAAGTATAGCAAATACGCAACTAGCGAAAAGAACATCATTGCGGAATACAGCATGGACGGTGACGCAATTTGAAACTGATTCACGCCCGGAGAAGGTCTCGTCAAGGGAAGAACGCCCATGATCCTCAGAATCGTAAAAACTGGTTTGATGTTCTCATAAACGATGTCTCTAGAGATATCGGGGTTGATTAAGTTGTCCCTCATGGGAGCGACAACGTTAGGCGACGGCACTCTCATGTTAGGCGTGCGGGCGGGCGTGACGTCCAGGAAAATAACTTTATTCTTCGACCTATCCTCCATTTGCGCTGCGAAGCCATTGGGAAGGTTTGATGATGAATTTGGATATAAATTGTTATCGCTATAAAAAACCATTATAGCTTTTATATTCCGTCAGCTATTCAGCTTGACGGCGACGGGCAGAATGAGACGGGGCCGCCGAAGACTGCTATAATGGCGTCGCGCCGGCGCCTTTTGCTCATATTTCAAAGGTTGACAAGTTGATTGCAGCCACGTAAACATTCGTCGCTCTTGCGTTAAAATTTTACTGCGTCCTTCACCTCGAGGAAGACCTTGAGTTACTACTTAGTAACTGTTAGGCTCAGCCACAGTTTAATTGAAAAATGCGCTATTTAATTGGCGATATATAATACATATAATAAGCAAGAATGTTTGCGGATTTCCTATTGTTGTAAGACACTTCTAGCTAGCTACTGACAGATAAAAAAAAAAAGAAATAGTTTCTTTTCAAAAACATTTACGTAGTTTTATGATAAATTTATGGCAATACAAAATATTTTATCGGCTCCTAGAATAATGACTTTTGAACATGCCGCAGAGAACTTAAACATTTCTTAAAGAGCGAGAAGAATAACTTCAACATGTTGTAACATTCGTCATATTATCCTTTCTTTACCTCCCATCCTTTAAGCATATTTGCTTATTTCGAGTCGGCACGAACTTTGCCTTCGTACATTATGTAGATTTATTATAATTCTGCAGGCATACCTTGGTGCGTGAAATAATCCTGTAAGATCACGATGAATTGAGAACCACTTTAGAATCTTAGTACAGCTTATAGGATTGTATGGTTGCTTGTTTCAGAGTTGTTGTGGTTCGTTCGTGTTAAAGATTTTACGAGATCTCTCTCTTCTCGTGTATATTTAAATTCTTATTTACGGGCTATAACCAGATCGCTTTTATGCGTAAATTTTATGTATTATGGCTGATCCCTGTCCAATTTGCCCCGATGTAAAAGTAATTAACTTGCGTCGTCCGCTACCTACCCCCAAACGATTTCTCTCCAAAAATCAAGCTCAATTATTTTGTTTTGTATTTGGGATACACAGAAAAAAATATCTTCGGTTTGATTGAATTGTTAAAACAGATTTAAGGATACCTTATTCTATATCTAAAATGATCTACAATGACTTCTTTTCTTCTTTGACGTCTTGATTAAAAAAAATATCCCAAAGATTCGTAGTCAAAATATATATGTGAAAAATAAATGTAAGTCGGTCCTTAGAATGACCGTGTAGGTACAATCTGAAAACAAGGTTGGCGTAGATAGATGGCTACATGTCGACTACATAGTTTGCTTAATTATTAATTACGTAATGAGTTTTTTTGTAAATGTAACGGTGCAAATTAATTTTATAGATCTTTTTGTTGTTTTGTCCTGTGTCCTTGAAATTTATAACAATAATTTTCCATACTGTATAATTCTGGCAATATGTTTCAAATACCTACGCTTGAAACGTAAGCGAAGGAAAGGACCGGCAGTTATTAGGTAGCCCTGAGTGGCACGTGTTCTCTAGTTTAAAATGGGGGGCGCTAATGAAGGTATCGATTACAGTACGAAGTTCGTGGGGGCGATGCACAAAGTTAGCTTAGCAATCGATTAGGTATCGGTGACCTTGCATGTTCCTAAAGCCATTACAATCGCTTGGGAAGTATTTTATTTCTCATACCTTTTTACCCTGCGAGGTTATTATCTCGAAGAAATATATGTACTCGATTGATCTAATTGTATAAAAGAGCATACGCTTAATAAAAAAAACTGTAAACTTCCATATAATTAATAAAATGAAATAAATAAAAACATACACATATGAGGTACATACGATTAGAGCATTCAAGGTGCTCAACAATATATGTTCGAAATGTTTTTCATTGAAAAGTTGGATAGTTCTTGACGGAAAGCGATAAACTTTCTACTAAACATCCTGGATCACCCAGCTAATCTAATATGTTTTATTATGTCATGGGGAAGAAACTGGCACTAAGACTACCTACGTTGCTAACCCTAATAACTAATCTACTTAGTCTCACTAGAAACTATTAATTAATAGAACAAAGTTGTCTCAAAGTAAGTATATATACTTAAAATTGTAACCCATCAGTTTATCGAATTAATTCGTCGATTGTATCATTTCATCGAATTTCATTCCATAGAACGCTATTTTCTGCTAAAAACATTATGTCTTCAGGATGTCATAAATATTAATTACGTAGATTAGGTTAGGTTAGACTTATGACTAACAAAAAAGTGCAACTCATGCAGCGAAAAAGGTTTTTCGATGAAATGAAAATTCTGCGTAATGATACGATTGTTGAAAGGTATTTCGATAACATGATAATACCTACCCACTTAAAATATTATAAGTTACTCGTTACTACAAGTTCGACTCGAGAATTCTACATCTCAGCGTTTCCATTTAAGAATAACACGCAGAGCCAAGTGTGAGTGTGTGTGACGTGGAACGCTCTCGAAGGCACTCGGTGCCGTGACCAGGATTTGATTAGGCCGATGAGTCGCGGGTCTCTCGAGACCGCTCCGTCTCACACGTTTCTTATTTAATCTGCTCCGATAACATGAAATGATGACTTATTATGGGGTTCATTTAGTAATTATGCTTAGATCCTTCTAAAGGTATAAAATAAAGTAAATTGTTCTAAAATCCTATTTATCTAGAGCTTATTCCCTGGAAAGTCCATCAGCTCCATCAGGTCCATCAAGCGCATCAGGCCTATTAGGTCCGTCAGACCTATCAGCGCAATTGACTCACTCCTCGATTAACACGTTCAGTGCCGCCAGCTAGTGATTGTATGTAATCAGGACTCGCCAGGCATATCGTGGGCACGGAATGAGGCCGCGATGCAGCTCTGCGTAATTGCCCGCGATGGGATGCGCCTGTTCCGTTTATCCAGCGCCGTTATAGCAAATTAATTGTTTAATTCTAAGTCAATTCTTTAGTAGGCGACCTTATTATTTGCTTGCCAGTGACTTAGTATTCCAACGTGATGGGACAATTTTGATATCAATGACATAGTTCTATAATGATTATACACTATCTTATGAATAAGGATTCATAAACAAACGATAAACATACTTTTTTTAAAGTATTCATTGTTCCTTTTTGTCTAATTCAAAATATCAAAGTGACAGATAAGGATAAAGCATATTGAAGCTTGAAGCACACTTTAGCTAAGGCGCGTTTCTGAATTAGAGGTTAAAGCGATGACGATGACATAAGCACAGTGTACGTGGTACTTATATAGAAACTTTGTTTAGTTATGAGCGCTAATAATTAAGATATATCCCATAACTAAGTTATCTAAGACTAGCTTCTACCCACGACTTCATTCGCGTAGATTTTGATTATCGCTATTCCCTTGGGTTTTTTTCTAGGATGTGCTTAGCCTATGTGTTAATCCAGGGTTTAAGCTATCTCCATTTCAATCCAAATTCGTCCGCGAAGTCGTAGCATTCGCTACGCTATGCGTAGCAGGCCGTGTCGGCGTAGGTAAGTTTACCTGTGATTCTACGACGGGCAGCGTGTTGTGGGCACGATAGTAATATGGACTGAACCGCAATTTTCAGAAAAATACCAGAAAATAAAGATTTACTCGCTATTTACTTTTAAACGCTTAAACTTTAAACACCATAGCATAGTTCAAGTCCAAGGGCCTTCACAAATTGATCTTGCCTGAGATAATCGTTTAAACACGCGTCATAAACGACAGTATTCTATGACTTGACGTTCAGTTTGACATATCTTGACATGCGCATTTTGATCAAGATCAGTTTATTTACGTCTCTTAAATTTAGCAAGACGCAGTCATGCTCGACTAAGATATTATTGGGATTTTTTTACGAGGATAATGATATTGGAGTCGAAGAACTACGCATTGCAACTTGCAAGTTGCTTCGTTTTATTCGTAACTCACTCGTGAAGAGAGTCCGGCTTAAGCATACCAATTACCAATTAATTAAACACCCCATCACCATCCTAATATGGCCCTATAATGGCCCTATGGTTTATCGCGTGATAAATTTTGGATCATCCTTCACCTTCTGACAGGTAAATAAGTACAAGTGACAAAAAGTGACGGATGCTTTATCCACAGTTGACACGCGATATAGACGCAGCCATACTAGGCCCGCAGGGCTATAAAGTTAACGATTTAATACCTCTTTTTCAGCTGACCGTTTTTCAGTTATCAATGATTAATTATCAATAAAAACAAACAAAAATGTCGACCCAACTACAACAAAACTTGCAACGTAATATTACTCGTATCGCCAAGGTCGTGTTGATTTCTGAATGTATGTCGAATGTAGGCCAATGCCGACGCTGACGAAGTTACAGTTTGCTCGCCCATTTGCGTACAAGAATGCTTTCAGTTTATAAGCCTGATGAATATTTATCGGAACGTGTCGCTCCCGGCCGCCGAGCGTCGCGTCATACGAATATCGATAGGCAGGTTTACCTTCACAAATATAAGGGGAAAGGCTTTAGCATAAACGACGCGGTTGGCTAAGTTGGTAGTGCGCCTACGAAGCTAGCGGTGCCGGGTTCGCGGCCCGGTAAGGCCAATGTTTGTGTGATGAACATTATTATGAATTTTCTAGTTCTCGTCATTTTAAATGTATTTATATATCTATATAAGTAAAATATATATCATCGTCTATAGTACAATCCCAGAGCTTAGTTCCGGCTCAATTTATGAGATTCTTCCATAATCTTACCTATACATTGTTTTTTAGTTTAGTACTCCATAGAAAACGAACCGAGCCTCCGTGCCTTTAAGTCAAAATAGTTCACTTGTGTCGAATAGCCGAAATACTCGGATTTCAAAATTACCGTACACAACCTCCTATCTTTTGATACAAGAGGCCATGATCTATACAGCTGATACTTACGAGTATTCATGACGTCGTCAATTAAGGGTATTAGCTCAAGCCAAACCCCCTTGACAGTTCTCACTAAACACAAGTATGAGGTGGGTAGTTTTGTACTCTTACGACTTGCCACCACTTCTTTCCACTTGCTACGATCTTGACAAATTTATTTCGCTTCTTCCACATTCATACATCGAGTCCAGTACCTACATAAATATCATAATTACAGTTAGTATTACTACTATTAGATATTTTTAAAAATGTTGTTTGTAATAGAATGGTCATCATGAGTGGGCACCAACATAGGAAAACTCAGGTTTTATTTATATATTTTATTTGCACAGTTACCCTTACGGAAAAACATGTAAATCATTTTTCAAAATTACAAGAAACAAATACGAGCATATGTAAAATATAGTCATAAAACTATTCCAGTTATAGATTAAAAACCATAGAATTAATAGTAGGTAAATTTATCTCTAATCTAAATGTGTCTAATTTACATACAAATTAGCCAATCTTGCAATGGTGACAGGATTCGACTCGACCAACTGATGAATTCACTTGAACTCACAGTCGTGGAAAATATCTACTTTGCTGAATACTTATTGGCAGTTGGGCCGAGGTAGGTGGAATAAAGCATACGACGCGTGGGCGACAACTAGCCCACGTATCGCCCACCCCTGACACTTATATTTATTTAAATACGTTACGTGTGCGACGACCTTTATCCGCGGTGGCTCATCCAATTGCTCGTTTTACGCCCGCGTCTGTTTACAGCCTAAATTCATCTTGTCCACTACACGGAAACACTTGTGTTTTATTTATTGCCCACCTTAAGCTTTATGGACCATAAAATGGCATTTCCCGCGTTCATTTGTTGTGACAAGTATCTAATGCCCGGCTTTATGTATTGTTGAGCAGGTGCCCTGTAAACTCATATTTTATATCCGCGACGTGCCTGCGATGAACTTTTTATTAACTTTGGATTTTTAGACCGAGGCGACTAGTGATGCTTTAGATTTTGTTTTTTTCGCATAAGTGTTTTGTTTTGCGTCCGGGAAAATTCTAATCGAGAATTGTATAGGTGCCGCTTCCAAGGACTAGCTGGACGTGGATACTACAGTGGATTAGCTCTTTAAAAGTCTTTTAGGATTTGGGTAAAATCGGTACAGCTTGCGTATGAGAGTGAACGTTCCATTATACACCCGAAAACATAACCCTCCTTCTGACGCAGAGAATTGTATAGCTGCTGTTTCCAAGGACTAGCTGGACGTGGATACTACAGTGGATTAGCTCTTTAAAAGTCTTTTAGGATTTGGGTAAAATCGGTACGGCTTGCGTATGAGAGTGAACGTTCCATTATACACCCGAAAACATAACCCTCCTTCTGACGCAGTCGGGTAAAAAGTGGTAATTTAAATTTGGTCAACTAAATACGAAGGTACGTGCTTACATCGATAATGAATAATATTTTGAAATGATGTACTGATGGAGGTAGGTAAATTCTAAAAAGGAAATAAACAAAAAACGGGTTCCTTCGTTACTAGCTGAACTATCACTTATTTAAAGATAGATAAAGATAAGTTTATTGGTCATCAAACTAGGCTGAGCCTGTCGAGGGTTGCGAGGTCAAGTCCGATAAAATTGAAATATTTGTTTATTCAAATTTGAGTTGTCTTGAAGTATTCGTTAATGTTATTTTAGACACAACAAGTTATTTCGACCGCGGTTTGACCACGCAACGCAACTTGAAATTGAAATGATTTGAAAATATCCTGTATGTTTGGTTCGAATACAACCACAACCATAATTTACCTAACTAATTACTCTCTTATTCGACCACAGATTGTAGGTACATAAATCAAATAACAATTTGAGTAAATCCAGAAAATACGCTCTGGTGAGTTCAAATGTTCACCACACGAAACTGATTTCTCACGGCATGACGGAGTTGTTTCCAAGATGAGTAACAGGATAAGTTAAATGACAAAGTTGTGTGTAAAGCCGGCACCACTATCATGACTTGCCTCTTGTCAGTCAAGCTCGTTGTTTGAAGTTGCTCGCGGTTTCTTGCGACTTTCACTAGACAACAAAGGCATTGCAGACGTCGAAACTTTCACGAGTTCCACGGCGCGTCACCGGCTTGCACGCCCCGTCGGCCGTAAAGACAAAATATTGGCCGCAATGTCTTGGAATATACAGGGTGACACCTAAGACGTAATACAAAATTTTATTTTCTGGATCTACTCATGAGCACGATCATCTTTTAGTATGGGACTAATATCGAAATCGGTAGAATTTTTTTTAACCTCCCATACTAAAAGCAATCAGCTGGTTTCACAATTTATATGGAGACGTCGATTTTGTGTTTACATTTTCGAAGTTGGTCCCATATTAATAGTTGATCGTAATCATGAGTAGGTTCGGAAAATAACATTTTGTATTACGTCTTACGTGTCACCTAGTATTTAATTAAAGGGCATTGGGTAATAAGTTTGTATGAAGAAAATTGACTTTTTTTTCAGCGGCTAGGTTTGATTTTCATATAGTTATTTAGAGGACCTCTAAATACACATAGATATATATGATTTATGGCGTTAAATAATATAGGAGCGCAGATATTAATGATTTATGTATTCAGTTTTGATACTAAAAGTGCACCCAGGTATGAATATTTAAATATCTCGGCTCCGATGCACTTAAGAGTATTACATTATTTAACAAAATATGTTTATTTTGAATAATTCTATCATAAATGACCACTTTTACGAATGGCTGCTCACCTTAAAAATGTATGACTTTTACAAATGACAACACTTTTACTTAAACCCCTTTTGTTACTGTTTTTAAGCGAATAGTAGTTTTTGTTGTACGCTACCAATTAAGATGCATGTAAAAATGTCAAATATTAATTTCATTAAACAACTAAATAAACACCTGAATTTCCTGTGTTATATTAATACGTGCCTCATACTTGTTTTTAGATATGAAAGGTAACTTAACTCCAACTAAAAAAAAAGCTTAACCAAGTTAAACTTAATTGCTTCTTTCTATTACACTAAAAGGTCATATTGTATACATCTCTTATATTTTTCACAAGTAATTTACAAATAAATCTGAATCTACAGACTACACTACTTCAGAGTGCCATTAAAAATAATTACGTTTGAAAGTTGGGGGATTTATAAGTAATTAATTTTGTTTCCTGGCAAGGTTGTAAGCGCTAATTCTGCGTGGTTCAGGGGGTCAAAATTTAAATATTCATTTTGAAATGAGCCGGTAATTGGCAATGCCGGGTCGCATTAATTCCCGACATGCCCCGACATGCCCCGCGGCTCGCGCGGCTCCCGCTGTTTGTTGTGGACCTAGGTTTCCTTTTAATTGTACAACCAGTATTTGTTTCTTGCCTGGTGCACTTTACTGTTTCGTAGCTGCGGCAAACCACTAGGTTTAATTACGGGTGGAATCTGTTTTATCCTGAACCTTTGTTAGTGTTTTTTTATTTTAATTAACTCAAGAACACGAACAAGAACTAGTTTAATTAAAAGGTGTATTTTAATCTATATTTACATTTGTCTCTAATGTTCAGGGTTGGGAGTAGTCGGACTATAGTCCGTGTAGGTATACCTACCTAAGTATTGACAGAGATCGGCCGCGCTCAGTCAGACTGCCTTATCTTATTTTTAAATAAGATAAGGCAACTTAATAATGCTCTAGAAACGGTTTAGTCTCCGCTCACATCAAGAAGTCATATTTAACTACTTTCCGAAATATTCGTTGTGATCAATATTTTATTCTCCCATATTAAATGCAAGTATGATAATTACTCTACTACTGAAAACCGCTTATTATCAAAACCCCTTAGAGTGAAGTTTATTTGTAAAAGAGCTTTCTTTAGGTCGATCATACCTACACAAAAATAGATGAAACAAAAAGTAGTTAAATTATACGATCGCACTTGGGACGTATGTCTATCATGTATGATACCTGCGGGCATTTTCAAATATTTGAAGACACTTTTTAACTGCTTTGCATTTAATTAAATAAATATTATTATGATATCAATGAGTAAAACCATTAAAAAAATATCAAACTACTATTTTCGCTTTTCTTATCTTTTCTTCGTAGACTCAAGTTTACTTGAGCTAATCAAGAACTCACTAAATCAAACTTTCAGAGGCTTCAGTGAAGCTAGTAAAGGGAAGCCAGCTATAATTTCATCTTTTGCAGTGGAATTCTTTATCAAAAGTTTGCTGTCTTGTTTTTGTTTGAAATTGCGTTACGGAAATTAATTGAAAAAAATGTTTCTATTGAATGCGAGTTTAATTAAATATTTTGGGAGAAAATGTAGCCAGCCTTATGAACACCAGTCCTGGGGCACTGTTCGTTCAACTCTGTAAAACAATATTGCGTTTAACATGCTGACTATCATATAACATGTACAATATACAGCCCCATAATGGTAGTGACGTATGAGTTGAGTATAGTTACTTATATTAAGTTACGTAGTTTAGTTTTAGTGGTACACAATTAAAAATCAAATCCAACTAAATTAATTTATTTCATTACATTTAGAGATTTTCCAAAGATAGGTTACACAGATTGCGGTAATGGAAAGAGCATGAGATTATGTAAGCTGAATTTGAGCTCACCCGTGGTCTGCCGTGGAGAGATTAAGGGCATTAACTAGTTACGTAAAACAAATTTACTCAATTATTTTGGTTATTTATTAATGCTTTATGTGTGAGTCTTACATTCTTAAGACTGCACCGAGCGTACGTCGGATGTACAGTGGCACCCTCATGACTATTATTGTGTTTTCTAATAAAAGTAATAAACTAAAGTATTTTCTTGAAATTGGTCGGTAGGTTCTTGTTCTACAAATGAAAGCACAACTTATAGGGTATATCACATAGTTTAATAACAATTCACCTTCAAGTTATCAACTTAACGGAAAAAAGTGGCCACCTTTTCCCGTTAAGCTGACTTCTCAAAGGGTAATTGTTATTAAAGTTTTTTACGTATCCCATAAATTGTGTTTTTACTTGCGTAAAAAAACGTATTGTTTGATTACAAGGAAATTCTTCAGTTAATTAGATAACACAGTAATAGTAATGAGGGCGCCACTGGACGCTCGACGTTTGCTCGGTGCAGTCTTAATAGTAAAAAAAACAGATGAGGTTTCTATAACTAAATATCATTTTATTTATTTCTCATGGTGATTGTTTTACTATGATGGGTATAATTACTATACATCATATACGATAAGATAAGTAATACCGCGCATACAAAGTATAAGAATAGAAAGGAATTGCAAGAAAAAATAAACTTGCTATTGAGAGACGGGTGGAAGCGGAGAACATTTTCATAAAGAATGTGAAGGCAACTTCAAGAAGGCTTTGTTTACATTCCGAGTAAATTTAAACACGACGGACTCGCAATATCTTCATGGACCTTGAATTTTAATGCTTTAACATAATTTTGTTTAAAGTTTATTTTTAAAAATAGTTCTTAAGCTAAAAAGGCGAAAATTCCACGTAACCTTTTAATACTAAAGGATATTGAAAATTACTTTACAACAATTTAATAGCTGTATTTAACTTGACAACATTGTAAAAAACCGGACAAGAGCATGTCGCACCATGCTCAGTTTAGGTTTCCGAAGCCGTTACGACAAACACAAAAAATATCTCAAAAAACCACATGTATTGATGAATTTTCTATTTAAAATTATTTGGTTCTGTCTTAAATGATTTTTAGTAGGTATAAACACTTTAGTCGCCTGTATCTCAGGAACTAATAAGACTACTTAGTTGTGATAGTTTTGATTTTAAATTCGTTATATGCGCTTTCATTGAAGATATTTTTCAGATTATTAGTATTTGTAGTTTTGGCTTTAGGGCGGGGGGACACTTGACTCTAACAAAAAATAGCGCTTTAAAGCTTAATATTTCATGAACGGATCCCTTCATCGAAAAATTGTTTTTACAAACCCGCAATATTTTTAAAAGACCTATCCAACGACACCCCGCACTATGGGGTAGACGAGAAAAAAAATACATCCCCACGATACGTGTAGGGGTGGTACAGTCGAAGTCAAAAATATGTTTACACTTTAGTACCTTGTCTATTTAACATCATATTTAAACTGTCATATGAAATTGTCACAGCCATTAAAGTGACAAGGTACTAAAGTGTAAACATATTTATGACTTCGACTGTACACATTTCTTTTTGAACATTCTATTTTGCCACTTTGATTCATATGTATATTTATGCCAAAATTCTAAATTCTAGTGCTAAAAGTCTTTGAGCTAGGCAGCGGACGGACGGACAGACGAACATGGCGAAACTATAAGGGTACCTGGTTTGACTGCGGAACTTTAAAAAGCGTTTTACATCTTTAAAAACAAAATAAGATCCAAGCATTTAAGCCTTGAAAACAATACCTTAATGCCCCATTGTTGTTGGCACAAGCCCAATATACGTACGACCACGCAGTGTAACGAAGTAAAACCCACGCTGTACCTTGTACCGAGACCACAAAATAAACTATCAGTACCTGGCAAATTTCATGGAGTGAAAGGGACACACAATATAAACTCCTATAGCTCTGTCCTTTTCATCGACTAGAATTGCATGTTTGAACTAATAGTTCACAGCACTGCACGGCCTCTGATGCTCCTTGTGAGCGTGGGTGCAATGCAATTCCGCACCCACGTCAAGTTTAGTTAACCTGCAAGTTTTTTTATTAAGAAAACGCTATAATTAACTTTTCTGCTGTACTTTTCATCACATAAATAAACCTAGACTGTATTTAAACCGCGTGGGTGCAAATAATCACAAATAATTATTTAAGTATTGTTTGGCATATAAGTGTTTGGGAGTAATGACGGCGCCTCGTAGATTAAAATTGATCACACTCTCCAATTTGAACTTTAAAATATTGCTTAGTGGGTGGTCCCTACTTGACAATATTGTCAACCACCACCAATTTAAACTTAACCTATCACCACGCCACACTCAAGCTGTCAAGCTGTGGTTCCATTAAGTAACTTCCGCACAAGGCGAAATCACTGCGGAACACCCATTAAATAAGAAAAAACAAGAAGTTCTTCACAGATCAGACTCAAGAAAATAGTGTTTTAATAGTACATTGTGTATTAAGGGTGGTAAAGAAAGAATTACAACCGAGAGTCTGTTAGAAGCCCGAAGCCGAAGGCTGAGGGCTTTAATGACTCGAGCTTTGTATTTCCTTTACCACCCGTGTAACATACAATGTTTTTCATCACAATTGCGAGGAAATTAAATAAAATCAGACAAAAGATCATATTTTTAACTTATTAGCGGCAGACTACATCATTGTCTGTGACTTACCACAGATAATGTCAAACGTGTTCGGAATCCGATTCTAGTGACATATGAGATCAATAGTTTATTATGCGAGATTGTTAGGAAATAGTATTCAACTGACATTTCATCTCGAATGAAACTTCATATCGCATGGCACAAGAATTGGGGTCCTGACGTATTGTGATAGTTTGAGTCCACGTATAATATTTAAAAAAAAAGCTATTACGCACGTTAGAAGCGTAATGGTAAAAAAAGGCCCGCGGGTATTATTTTGGATTTACGGTCGATTTTTCTAGCATGTTAGGACACTATTTACGAGCAAGTTTGATGAAAAAGGTTTATTGCAGTGTAAGTTCAAAGTTTTACAACCAGTGCGAAACCGCTATTACGAGTAGGTACGTACACTTACTCCCCTGGGATAACCGGATAAGTTGGCATTTTTACATCCTTATTTTAATTAGATTATTGTTGTCCTGTACAATAAAGTATATACATATATACACACATATAGTGTTATAGCTCTTGAAACACCTCAGGGTTTTTTCTTCTGTCATGTATGTATGTATGTATTCACTTTGCAGCCTAAACGGCTTAATGGAGTTCAACATATATAAGGTGGTAAAAAGTATGTATTATCTCCACCACAAAGTTAACAGTTTGAACAGTACTTTAAATAAAAACGTATGAAGGGGTACAGAATTTGTGCGATGGACACTGGTGCCCGAAATAGGGGGAACCTGTATGACAGGTCACCAGGTCTCCAACCCTCAAATGTCTATAGCTACATGAGGTGTCGTTAGATTCGTCGTGGTTGTGGGAGTGACATAAATAGGCTATAACTTTTAAATCAAGGTGAGCTGGGTTTTATTTTTAATATGGTATAGACGATAATATCAATACAGTATTTCTTTAGTGGTTGCCGGGTCAGCATAGTGCAACTCCATGTCTTCCCGCGGATGTCGTAAGAGGCGACTAAGGAAATAAAGGCTTGTAGTACTGTTAGGCGATGGCCTTGCAACCTGTCACCATTACTCTTGTGAACATCTTAGCCGATTGTGCAAAATGTGGTTACGGAATTGTCAATAAGTTGTTAGAGTTGCAGGTAATTCTGTAGCTCTGCCTACCCCACTCTGGGAACTTATCAAGTTTTATTAAATTATTATACAAGTAAACAATTATGATCCCACTAATCAACAAGGATACCAAACAACTCTAGCAAACGTGGTTTTAATGCATCTACAAAATGGCTAAGCGTTTTCATCACAGGCCGCTTTAACCGCCAATCAATCGCTTATGAAAAGAGCCATTCAGCTTCTGAACTGAATAAGTGATTGCGCATTACGTTGATGGCCTTCGGCGACTTGAACGTGCCGCAGTGCAAAGGATTATGACGTGGGCCCTGAAATGACCCATTTAATTACCTATGCAATATGGGCATTCGTGCAACAGCCGTAAGTGGCCATAGCTCGACGGAAAAAAACGATTACTAGCCTATCTCTCTGCATCATATATGTCTACAAGCTTCTGCCTGCGACTTTGACAGCATAGATTTCGAAAACAAACACAGAAACTTCCGCATTTATAATATTTGTAGCATAATTAACTGGCTGATCGATCAGCGCACACAGCTGAAATCGCTGGACCCAGTGACCTGAAATTTGGAGGGATAGTCCTTGGATGTCCTAGGGGTGCTAGTGCACCCCTAGAGAAGGGATTCTTGGAAATTCATCCCCTATGGATGGCAGCGGGAATTCGGTCAAACACGAGTCAGACTCGAGTTTCGAGATTTCTACACTTCCATAGAATTATGTACAGATGTAGTGAATAAACCATTTTCAGACTCTTGACTAATTTCGGTGTTTCCTTCTGAATTGTTTAGCCTTTGTAAACTATCCTTTTTTTTTACAAGCTTTTATTAATTTATTTTGCTTGTACCTTTCGTACGTATTTTGTAAGTTGTCCGTCATTTGCAACTCAGTTTTGAACAATTTCACGTTTATGGAATGGGCTGAAATTTGGATCACATATGTTAATTCAATGACAATGCGATGTTATGGTATCCAAGACCTGATCTGATGATGGAGGCGGAAGGTGGCGACAGGATATCCGCTATACTTAACGTAGACCGACCGTGTTGGAACTCATTAGTTTGGTCTTGATAAGCAGATCACGACTTTACAAAAAAAAGTACAGTCAACAACTAAAACTAGTCCAATAATTGCAATTTATGACAAAAACTCATTTCTTCTTAATAATCAATCATCTTCAACGCGAAACAGGCAAGCTTAAAACAATTTTTATTCAAAACAAAATAATTTGGGTAGGCTTTGTTCTCTTATCCAGTGACATAACCAAATTATACCTTTTACAATGCTTCGTAAGACCTACTTTCTGAAAAATAAAGCGTGTTCTTCAGTTAAGAAAAACAATTGTGTTTTTAAGTCGACCCTAACCTTTGTAAATTTTGCGTCGCAGGTCCCGCGGGAGGCCGCGGCGGGTTCTACGAGATGTTGGGGCTTTTCACTGTTCATTTCCCATACATTTTTTGTACAGGACCCTTAAAAGAATTAAGAATAAGAATAAGAAAATATTTAATAATGCAGATGGATGGTTTTCAAAAAATATTATATTTAAAACAGTATAAATCAAAACATCAAGTAAGGATCCAAAAATGGTGCGCAATTGTTTACATTGATGTTTGTTCCTCTCATTTGTAAATAAAATTCTTAAACTACAAGCGTCACACTTTCTAATAATTAGAAGTGATACGTTTTCATCGTTAATATTGTCTTTGACCAATAGGAAGTTCGCCTTAATTTCGTTAAGTTCATAATATATGATAGCCATTTCTTTGCACGACGTATTCAATTTTAACTTCAGCTGTATACAGTGTGTGACATCCATAAGATTATAGCTTTAAATGCTGTGAACCGTTCAAAGAAGGAATTAAGTTAATAGCTCCAATAAATTAAGTGTAATTCATTTTTAAAGGGTCCATTGAGCAGCAATGTATAACATTAAGTCTAAGTTAATTGAGGTGAATTAGTCAGTATCAGAAAAGGGCAATTTATGTTAACAATAGGTACACATGTTTTTATGTTAATGGAGATGCATATTAACTGTTGGCAAAATAAATGTTTGTATGGATGTCACACACTGTAGAACATTTCGTGCTAGCTAATTTTCGCTAAATACCTACCTAGATGTATCACAAAAAACAATAGACAACTTTAATGGATCACATTAAGAACCTAAAGGATAACTCAATTGTTGATAAATAAGTTTCGATGTTGAATAGTTAGTCAGAAAATAGACGCGTTGAATGAAATAATATTTACTTACCCATTTACCATTTGCTGGCCATTTGTAAAATATTTAGTTTGTGTGTTGCGCAAGAAGGGCTAAATACATAATATTACTGTGATAATGTGAAGTTTGTGAAACTAGTAACTGTTTATAATTGGAACATTAAAGTTCAAATTGAACAAATATCTACTCAATGTTCAGAAATCGCAACCATAGACAGTTCGTGCAGTGTCTAACTTTGTAGCAATTTGGTTCCATAGAATTAAATTTAGCTCTGAAAGATACGCAGTATAAATCTAACATTATTATTTTGGCGACCTAGCTACATCTAACGGCAACATGTATCAACCAACTCACCTGCGCCACCATCGTCAGACAGCGGAACTTAAGTGTTCTGCATCGCGCTAACGAAGTTTCTACAGTCAGTTGACATACACACCATTTCCAACTTCATCCCAATGGACTTCGCTTCCCAGGTATACACCCGCCTGTAATATATAATGTCCTCTCTTTCTACATTACTATACTTATACAGGGTGTCTTAAAAAGGCTTTGAGAAATTTTAACCGTAGATGGGGTGGATGATTTGGATCATCCCTTTATTTGTAACTTTTTTTTAAGTTAATATTTGACTGAGTTACAGACTGATTTATCCTGACGATGCTCTCAGTGTGCTCCATCTTAACTAATTCATTCATGACATGTGTCACCACGTAATGTAAATAAACAAGATGTTCCATATCAACTATCTTTCTAATCATGGTCAAAAGATCCATGGTGTTTGGAAAACTGAAACATTATTCTGTAATGAGAATGAAAAGATGATCTCTGGATAAGGGCTATTATGTGAAATAATTAAAAAATTAAACTAACGATTACGATATTATTACCCCGCCAAATATCTCAAAGTTTTTTCAAGACATCCTGTATATCTAAACATTTGGTTTCAACAGACTACACACACAATCAGCCTGCAACTTTTTCTCAAGAGATTTTTTACCATCGTCGCACGCAAACTAGGGCTCCTTTGAACATCAACGTTGCAGCACCTGTGCCGCAACACATGCTGAGTCGACCCCTATTGGCGTCACGGTGCAGCACCACCAATGCTTGTGACTTGTTATGTTTCTTACGTTTAAGTTATGTAAGTTGGTGGAGGTGCTCTTTTGATTCCAATAAAATATTTTTTTTCTTTCTTCTTTCTAATAGTTTGCGATTGCCATGGGATCATTCATTAATTTCATAAATCTCCCGCACGTGTGTTTGAGGACAGAGAACAAAAAAGAAGAGTAGTGCAACTAAAAATTATAAAACCTTTTTGGCATCTTTAAAAAGCGGTAGTAATATTTCACAAGTTTAGCTTTAAATGAGTCTAATGGTGGTTGTTGCTCGCGGCCGTCTGCGGCGCGTCTCCGGCCGCCGGAAGCGGAACTCACAATATCCGTCGTCTCGCTCTCGCGCCACAAACTGTGCTCAAAGTAAATTAATCGCAAGCCAGGAAGGAACTTCCTTGAAGATACATGTATTTTAGTTTAAAATTCGCTCGGCGAATATAGGGACGGCGAAAATTATCTGACTCAGAAACGTAACTTTTGTCTTATCTTATCTTATCTTGCGGAAACACTTCGACCGTTTAATATCTTTTATGCAAATACCATTTTCAAACCACTTCTTAGATACTCAGCTGAACGAATGTGTAGATTTTGTCACGATGTTCTTTTTTATCATTAGAGTATCGGGTAATGTTCAGTCAAAAAATGGATCTATTTTCTAGTCCACAATGGAACTACTACGTATATAATTATGTATGCATGTAAGAGCGACGCAGTAAGTCAAATCCTAAAAAGTTTTGTGACATAGGTCCATAGCGGCCCAGTTATTCATTTGTTTGAATGTAGGTACTTTCTTTTCTAGATAGTAAATATAAAACAAAGTCGATTTCCATGTCTGTCTGTTTGTATGTATATTCGCTAACTCCTTCTAAACCATCATCAGTAACATAATTTTTCACCAAAAGCTTATTTAAGTACGAGTATTACCGAAAACAAATAAACTGAAGTTAAGCGAGGGCGGAAAGCTGCTAAGTTATAAAAAGTCATTGCTGCATGGAATCTGTCGATGCTTGAACTCGGTACCTTACGACCACGAATTGACACCCTAAACAAATAAGCCACCGACGCTCTGACTTGGATCTTTATCACGTCATCGTGTTTTGTTTTACTGTGACATTTCTTGTCAAACAATTAAAACTATTGCATGTATGATGAAGCGTAACAAGTGAACAAACCGACCTATGCCGATAGAATATACTTGTAAGTACGCATGTACATATAAAATGTAGAATACCTAAATGACACGTAGATTAGCTGCTAATGTCTTGCCGACCGAGGCGTACAAAAGCATCCATGAGTACTTCACAATTAATCAAATTAATGAACTCCCAGAAAACCTCTCTCCTATCTTACTCCTATTCCAGCATACCCCTACTTCTTCTACAGTTTTATGCAGTGAGACTTTGCCAGCCAGTTCTCAAGTGTAAACCAATAAGTGGCTGATTAGGGGAATATTTGCGCTGCAGATCGAGTATTTACCTGCGGGGGTAAGGGCAGTGGGCGTGATCTGATTTGCCCCTCAACAGCCATATTCTCCCTGTCTAGCGATAGGAGAAAATATACTTCATGCAATTGAATTTAAAATTTCAGTTCTATAAATCTGGTTTATGAGATTGCGTCATTTAGGTACTTAGTAGCAAATACGAGTAGGGACGCGAGTGAAACTACTTCCTTATGTTGTAATATCAATGTTTAATCTAAGCTTTTTGTTTTTCTCAATGGTAAAGTATTACTTAAGTGGGTTTACACCAAAATAAAACACAATTATTGTTCAGGCTGGTTTAATGGGTCTCTCAAATTATTACTCAATGTTATTACAAGTTGATTGCAATTTGCCGATTCTGCGAATGGTTGATGGAATGAACAATTCCCTATTCCAGTTAAATAAAGAGAAGTAAGAACTGGAGTGGACTCAGCTGTGACAAGCAGGGGTGTTATTCTCTCAAAAACAACGGACGGTCGGACGAACGAGCGAAATCACAGCGGCGAGTTTAAGTAGTCCTGTCAGAGCGAACAAAATACATTTTAGCGCGTGCATTTTCAATTTGGCAGCACGGCTTCTATCGATAAGATCGAACGTATAAAGCTGCCTAATTGTGAATGCACGCGCTAAAATGTGTTTTGTTCGCTCTGACGGGACTACTTAAACTCGCCGCTGGGATTTTTCTTGTTCGTCCGACCGTCCGTTGTTTTTGAGAGAATAACACCCCAGTGCGGGTTCGCCTTTGTAGGCCGAGCCGTATTTCAAGCTTCACTGGCGTTGAAAGCTGGCAGGTAATTAGCTAGCCCGTGCTATGTACCCGTTGTAGGTTTCTGCTTTTGGATGAAAATAACCTTGCTTATAGGTGCCTGGTGGCTAATGTCAACTCCGGAACAGGTGCACATGCAAGTAGGCCCTTGGCCGAAAGCAAGGTGTTTTACGAAATATCCTTGCCGATGCGACACCAGGAAATATATATTACGCCCTGGTTTAAAGGTTATAATCTTATAATATACTTGTAAAGACTGGCTGAGAGGAAAAGTGGTAGTATAGACATATCAAATTTGCAATGAGCGCGAGCGCAGATGCGAGTAAAAAGTGATCGAATTCTTGCAACGCTACTAATAGATGGCGTGTTGCCTGCATTGGCTCGGCCTCCCTTACTATCGTCAAAATATTGACATTTTGATGATACTTAATTCGATAAAATATAAAAACAAAGTTATGGATTGAAGAAACTAGCAACGCAGTAATTTCTGTAAACCCGTGACACGCTTCAGTGGCAAAAACCCGAAATAAAATAAATAAATGATGAAAAAGAAATTAAACACTTTTTGATTAATTAACGATAATTTAAATTCAACTTTAAAAGCTCATACTAACACAAATACGAGTAGATGATATCTATTAGAAATGACATTAAATCACGTCTGTTTCCCAGAGGGGTAGGCACCACTTCTTTCCACTTGCTCTCTTTCGATCTTGACAAACTTTCGCTTCTTCCACATTCATCGAGTCATGCACAACATTGTAATACTTCAAAATTGTCATGTGGCTTAATTTAAGTTGTGTTCACACGTAATCCAACAAATTTCTGGATAATACTAGCTTTCTTAAGCAGATCGAGATCGAGTTTACCTTGGGTCAATAAAGTCATCTACGAAGGTGAACTTCAAGTAAATCATAGTCAAGCTCGGCAGCTTATTAAGAAATGTGAATGTTAAAAAAACCAAGGCAGAATTCAAAAACCGTTTTAGTGCGAGTTGGACTTGCGCACCAAGGGTTCCATACCAGCGCATATAGTATAATGTTCCAATTTCAAATCGGGTCAGCGCGAGCCCATTTTTTAGTATTTTCATTTTTTCTTCAAAGCTTGTACAGTAGGCTGCAAAAGTGCATGGACAATTGAGAATTAAAATGCTATGCAGGTGAATGTCGACGCCATCTGTCTGCTTGTGGGGCGTTAGCAGCTATTAGTAAATCTTACTGGTTCAGTCAGATCTCACTAGATGGCGCTGCATTACCTTATAATATGAAAAATATTTTTTTCCACAAGAACCAAGCAGTTGCATAGTTGTCAACTTTATTATTCTTAGTCCACACTTCCAAACTCGGATTATTGATTAGATTATTAAAAAACACATTCAAAATCCATTTTACCCGAGCGGAATCGAACTATGAACCTCTTGTATCATAGGCAATGCCAAATGCCGTTCGACCATCGAACGTTTTGATAACCTGTCAAAATATATTATCAGTTTATGTTTATAGTCGGCTCTGCTTACTTTCTAAGAAATACGTTAGTATCAGAAGAGGGTAGAATGAAAATTTATAGATACCGGTTTCGTTTTTACATTTAACTTATGCACAATCCTTTGTTCACTGTTCCTCGTACGGTTACTGAGTTTTTAATTGCGTTATTATTTCATCAAAATGAGTTCACGTTGTAATATTGATTCAGTTACAAGATCGCAAATAATTGCCTTGCATAACGAAGGCAAGAATTTATCAGATATAGCCAGAGAGACAGGAGTAAACGTAAGTATTTTTGATGTGTTTTGTTCAAACAAAACTTAATATTCATAGGTTAACTATTCTTTTTTTTGTTATAGCGGAAAACCGTGGTTCTTTGGGTACGCCGATTTGAAGAAGAAGGATCTTTGCTACACCGTCAAAGAACAGGCAGACCACGGCTTATAGACGCGCCGCAGCGTCTAGCCATGGTGGTGGATTACGAGGAGAATGGTTTTATACCGACTAACCACTACGCCAGTTTATTTGACACAAGCGTGGACACCGTCCGTCGAGCTCTTCACAGTGAGGGTCTGCATTATCGTAGACACGCAGTCAAACCATCGCTGACAGATAATCACAAAAGAGCAAGGTTAGAGTTTGCTTTGGAGCTTTTGGATTTAGATTGGTCTAATGTCATCTTTACTGATGAAAAAACGTTTAAATCGAGTCAACATGGACGTCTAAGTCTGTGGCGTCGCAATAATACGCGGTGGAATAGCGGCCACGTAGTGCCCAACATGGAGTCTGGTCGCATCAGCGTGAACATGTGGGGGTGGATGAGTGGAGCTGACCCGGGAGAACTAGTGAGGCTACCCAGTCGAGCCAATAGTGCGAACTATGTGGAAGTGCTGGAGGAGACCATGTTGCCCACTGTTCGGAATGTGTATCCTGAAGAGCAGTTGCCAATTATATCTTTCGTGCAAGATAATTGTCCGATACACCGTTCGCGTATTGTGCGGGAGTGGTTTAGCCAGCACGAAAATAACATTAAAGTTATTCCTTGGCCTGCTAGATCGCCGGATTTAAATCCCATTGAAAATTTGTGGGGCGTTATCGTCCAACGATGGGATAAACAGAATGAGCGAACACCAGAAACTTTAGAGGCTCATTGTTTAAAAATATGGGACAGTATTCGCGGGTCAGATCTGTGTAGAAATCTCGTCGGCTCAATGCGCTCCCGTTTGCAAGCTGTGATCGAACAAGGTGGGGGCTACACTAGATATTAAGTTTAAGCAAATAATTACACTTATATATATATATTTTGTGTGATATATTTAGTGGAGACCGGGTTTTGATTAACGTATAACGTCATCATCATCATCATCCATCACTGCGTAAAACATTAATAATAATAAACGAAATGAATGTTTATTTTGCCGTTTTTAAGTTTCTGAGCTATGTTATGATATTTAATCATATATTTTAACGAAATACTTTATTGCCCCCTTTGTCACACGCCCGAGTTAATTTGTTTTTATTTTAAATTGTCAACTTTATTTCTATGTTAACTTTTTTGGTGTGTGTTTGGTTTAATAAATGTGTTTGGTTTATTTCATGGAGCTAGCAGAACTTTTAATTTATTGATGAGTGATGACTGATCATGATCAAAACTGTAAAAGACAGCTATTACAATGCGTTTAACCTTTAGGCACGCGGTTGTTTTATGCGCAGCGCAGATGCAGGTGTTTAACGCATTTGCGTTGACGTTCCCTATTTTAATTCAATACATCGAAGCAATTACTACGCTTTGTTTTTGGGTCATACGCACGCAGCTCCAATCGCAGAGTTCAATTCATTAAAAAAAAATGTTTACAGTATAAAACAACCGCGCACTTTACGTTAACCCGGTCCCTATTTTTTTGAATTATATTTGTTATTACTAGTTATTGTGGGAAAGCTTCAATCATCTTTCCGATGTCGGAAATGAATACTTAAGCTAAGACCTCAATAGTTAGATGGAAAATTGTTATAATGTTGTAAATAATTAGTCAAATTGAGATAAACTGATTATACTCAAATATTTTATAAGAAGTAAATGATTTTAAACCACAAAAGTAGTATCATTTTTAAGAATGACGAATTTTTCCTGCTTTAAATAATGCATTTATTATGTTCCATCATTGTAAACGTAAGCAAATAATATTTAAAAAAAAAAACAAAAATACGCTTGCCACTAACGAGATTCGAACTCCCATCCATTGAGCACACCTACGCATGAAGCTTATAAACTGTGCCACCATCTCATATGGTTGACAAGACGAAATATCGATTCTAGTGCTGTGTAGTTAAGAAATTGCAGTAATAAGCAATTGAACTAGATCAGTAAACTGCGCCATCTAGTTTATTTGTTGCGAACTTGAAATCGAGTGCTCATAGGATTATCGACGTTAAGGTGTCCATGCAATTTTGCAGCTGACTGTACATCACACACACACAGACTTATACAAGCGGCATCCCTTGAGAGAAGTTTACTAAATTGATTACATGTAAATTGACTTGTTTCGACTTACGGCATGGAAGTTCGAATCACCAAAGAACAATAGTTTCGCTAAATGCAGCGCCACCGCCATGTTTTAGCGCAAGCCCGCCAGATAGAGAAGTTTGAAGTGTCTAATTGGAGTGCCTTGTGCTATGAATTATGCACCGAGAGAATGAGCGCCGGTCGGGCTGAATCAACACAATTATAAATGAACAGGGAATAGAAGAAATAAACAAGAAGATAAACATTGACCGAGTTATTAAGGGAGTCTTTCTAAAATCATCGAATTACATCAACCGCATTTCAAGGAGTTTTTAACTAATTCTTGCTACGCTTTACTAGTATTATCTAGCCGCGTTTAGAAAGGGGTTAGAGGTGACAGTTTTACCATATACTTACGTCAAAGTGCATATGAATTGACAGCTATTCCAATCCCAAACTAATCGCGGTTTCATTATACTAGGTACTTGTTAATAGATAGGTGTTGTCTACTTTATTGTTAATATCAGCGTTCGCAAATAAAACTAGTAAAAAAACCAGGAAGGCGATGAAATACATACCAATCATTAACATTCAAATTAAAACGCTGTCACAATTGTCACACGATTTCACTTTACTTTGAGTTGAGAAAATAGACAAGTTTACATAACATGTATTGTGTAGGTATCTATAACCATCTACCTTTCAAATAAACAAAACTACCTTTCCCCACACCATGCAGTATAAACCATAATTATGTATCAAATTAAAACGTTTACCCTTTCTAAAGTTACTAAATTCACCTAAATACAAACCAAACTTTTACACGGTCGAATAGAAACCAGTCTAGACTAACACTTGATTATACCCTGAGGATATGCAGAGCACCGCCGTGCGGGGACGGCTTTAGGACATTGCGATATTGTGAGGCGTAAGTAGAAAACAAACATTCCACAAATCCGTTTACTTTTCAATCTCTGCACGAAGCCTGGGCACGAGATATATACAGCTACTGAAGGATTCTCGAGACTTCGCACTCGTAGAATCCATTTTTGATGCTACCGCTAAAGAAATCTTTGCAAAAGCTGATGCTGATCTTGCTTTTCGAAAAAAAAAAAACTCGCCGCGCTTTTAGATCTTTACAGAAGTTATTTTCGTTTGGCGGCGGCTCGTAGACACTAAACCTCAATGGCGATTTCCAAGCTTCTAGATATTTAGTGATCAGATGAATCGATATGTCAATCAACTTCGTACACAATCAATCTGAAGCAGAGTCAGTCAAACACGTTATAATATTTTTAATCCACGAAGATGCGCGTTTACGAGCGCTCGGCTAAGGTTATGAATGTTATGATGTTCGGAGTAAATGTCGAAGTTTATCGTTGTGGATTCATATTTGCAGAAAGCAGGTAGTTACGTCTTGCTTGTGATTCCAGGGACCAAGTTAGATTACCACTCCAAAGAGCTAGTCTAGGAGCGAGCTCCTCTTAGATACGTTCGAAAATTACTCTCCCACGGCGTTGTTAATTAATATATGGTATGTACCTACCTACTCTATACCATAAATTGTTAGTCAACAAATTCGGTATTCGCTAGTCTTCGTGCAGTATCAAACTGTAGCTTTATACGAGTATCACTGTAAAAGGTGAAAGAGAAAAATGAGAAGTGTTCATATAAGGACTAATGTTTAGGACGCAGGATGAAAATGCACAATGCAATATTTTTAATGAACTGGCCCGCAAAACTAAGTATCACACTTTCAACGATATTTTAACGATTTTTTATGTAGGTACGTTTAGTATGGCGCTGCAATGTGTATCTTATCTTACTGGGTAAAAGTACTTATGTAGTCATAAAGAGCTACAAAAAACACAGTATTTACAGTTTATACTGGTAGTAATAAGTATAAGCGGAGCATTATTACTACCTTCTTCGTAGAATTTATATAACGCACCAATTTATCTCGTTACATATCTAATGTAATTATAGTAAGAGAAGTAATTTATCCGGTTGTAAATTACTGTTAAAATCACTCGCTCCTTTTTTTTTTTTTTTTTTATGTCATCGAGTAGACAAACGAGCACACAGACCACCTGATGGTAAGTGGAAACTGTGACCCATAGACATTCGCAATCACAAGACTGCAATGCAATCCTAAGACTGCAAATGCGTTGCCAACCCTGAGGCTAAGATGGAATGCCTCTATGCTAGTCATTTCACCGGCTGTCTTATCCCCAAACCGGAACACAACAATGCGAACACTGCTGTTTGGCGGTAGGTTAATGGATAAGATGGTGGTAGCGATCCGGACGGACCTTGCACAAGGTCCTACCACCCGCAAAGTCCTTTTTGGAATAACTCTAAAAGGCGGAAAAAAACAAATTGTCTTTGACGTGTTATGGAGTTATTTTGGACTCGGTCGCCATTACCGTAAAGTATCGCCATTATGAAGTATGATAGTAAAATTAAATATGAGCTGAGATGATTTTTATTGTGTAGAACCTCGGCCCTATTTGATTTCATCAACCAATTTAACATTCGTGACATCGTTATCAGCTACGGGTCAATACAATTTCATACATTCATGACAGCCGTCAAACTTCTATTCGTCAGTGTTTATGAACTCTACAATTAACCGTCTCCCCAAAGATTATTCTGCCTCTTTTAGAAAAAAGGGCGTATGTCTCAAGGAACCGCGTAGGTATTGGTCACCTTATTTCTCAAGATTGAGGGTGTAATTTAGTTTGACTGTCAAATAGCACGCGTGTCCTTTTTGTTTAGGAGGACAGTACAACGACTCTCCGCCGCCTACGCTGATTCCGCGCCCTTTACTAAATAGATCATTGATCTTCCTGATTCTCTACCCAGAACCGAACATTTCTATACAGGCAATTAAAATGTCGGCTTGTGGGTAATAATAGGGCATCCAAATAATAGGGCTTCTCTATATCTGCGTCTTTCGAACAAAACTCGTACCGACGGACAACGTAGGCATGCGCTTTGATGTTCTATCTAATAATATAGATTTTGTTCTGTTTCGACTGAAAGTAAAATGTTTGCTTTACCAATAATGCCAGTCACCGGTCGGAATACACAAAACAACTTACTTACTTTTACAAAACCATTGAGGTTTCTTTCAGCTCGTTTCCCTTAAGGGAAGGCGAACGAGCACACAAGCCACCTGATGGTAAGTGAGTTTAAGACTACAATCTTAAGACTGCAAACGAAGACCGTAGCGTTCCTTGAGTTAATGAGTATCACTGGGTTATACAAAGATAGGATTTTTGGAAAATCAACCCCGTCCTGAAACCTGAGGGGAAAGGTCGGGAGGGGTCACTCTAGGCGTTCTTTTTCAGATCAAATCGGAGAAATACTGAAAAAGGGCCGAATCTTAAGTATCTGAAACCGAGGATTAAGCGAAAAAGATTTGTCAGGATCGTATGAGGAAGTGATCCGTGCCTACCCCTCTGGGAAACAGTTGTGATTTAATGTATGAATGAACCATCCACATAATGATATTCTTTTAATGTGGAATAAACCATGGCACTAATCAAACTTAAATTAGAGACAAAAAAAAAACTACATTATTCATTTGTTTTTCTGTGATAGCTAAACAATAAACATCTGTATGAACAATTTTACAAGACGTCAAAAATATGAGTTAGTTTAGTAATAATTTGGAATGGTGTGGAGAAAGTTCTGGTACACTAATAAAAAAATTTGTATTGAAAATGAAACCTTGATTTATCAATATAATTTAAAGGATAAATAAGTTATCATTGCAGTGGATTTTTTATCTCCAGCTCTGTCACCAAAATTTAGGGTGTTTTTTTCGGCTTTTTCCTGGATTATTGAGGCCTACAAACAAATACTGTGACATTCGTTTTTAGCAATTGAGTTTTAATAATCTAAGAGAATTATTTCACATAATTTTCTCATAGTTTTGGGAAAAGATTCAAAATAAGCTGAAGAAAACGAAATACGAATTTGCAGCAGGAATTGCGCTTCAGAGGCTTGTAATTGACAAGGGTGCCGCTCCTCGACCAAAGATCAGGACTGATAACCGCTCTCCGCGCTATTTAGCCCTAACTGTCGACTACCACTTTTCATTCACGAATGTTCAAAAACAACTACATAAAACTCACGAGCTGGTGATGACTTAGTGATCGTACAAAATTTGCCCATTTCGACCTCCAAAATTAAAACTATTTTTATAGTGGTAAAATAAAACAATTGAATGACGTCAATAAGTGTTTGGAAATATAGAAAGTGTGTTTATTCCAATTAAAATATAACTATTTACATATCTCCCATTTTTAATACCGATTATCAAAATTTTTGGATCACCCCTCGTATATGCAACCCTGATCGGGATGAAACTAGTAGTACACATGCGAAGTCGCGGGCTGCCTCTAGTAACAAACTAATTACAAGTATGAAGGCGAAAACTGTTTCAATTACCCTTGGTAGAATTATTCCGGGCGTATTTCTCTGACTATCTACAGTATCTACCAACAAACTTACTTAAGCTTGAGATTCAGTTAGGAGTGTATCCGTGTCTCATGCAATCTCACATCATAGTTCAGCTTCCTCTAACGAAGGATGTTTGCGCTTCATGTAAATTTGCATTCGTTTCACAGCATTTCAATGATACTAATTAATTAAGTAATTGGGTTAAATTCAGTGTTATTCTGTGTGCATATGTATTCGTTGCAGTTCAGTTCAGGTGGAGTATGTCATGGTAACTCTCCTGGGGTGTTATTTTTTCAAAAACAACGGTCGGGCGGACGAACGAGCAAAATAGTAGCGGCGAGTTTAGGTAGTCCCGACAGAGCGAACACAACACATTTTAGCGCGTGCATTTTCAATTAATTACGTTCGATCCATCGGCAGAAACCATGCTGCTAAATTGAAAATGTACGCGCTAAAATATGCTTTGTTCGCACTGACGGACCTACTTAAACTCGCCACTTGGACATTCACTCGTCCGTCCGTCCGACCGTCGTTGTTCAGAGAATCACTACTCTGGGCCTCTACTCATACTCAACACATTAAAATAACGTAGGCCTTAACGTAGATAGATTTAACACTAGAACTGATGGTGCGGCTGTGGGTGTATTTGCCCACTTTTGGCATTTTCTTACCAAAGTATTGGATACCATTTCTAACACCTACCTATGTATATAAAAGTGACATAAACGGTTTACTAATGTTTGGCCAAAAATCTTTTCCCAAAGTATCACTTCCCAAACTAAATTACTTAAATTTTCATTTCCCAAAAAATCATAAGGCAAAACAACTTTTCGCAAATTAACAGTTAGCAATTATTTTTTTGGCATATTATTGTTTAACAAATAATTACTTGGTCATGTTTCATTTTACCAAATTTCATGTGGCCAAATGTATTGTTTCGCATAACATACTTTCCCATATTTTTTTTTGGTTTTCGATTTATATCCTGTGGTGCATTGAATAAAATTTAGGGTTTGATTTTTAGGGTCGCAGTTCTAACCTAACCTAACCTACATTTCTGGTAGTAGTTCGTTTTTGTGGGGGTCGCAGTTCTAACCTAACCTAACCTAATTTTTTGGTAGCAGTTCGTTTCTGTGGACGCAGTTCTAACCTAACCTAACCTACTTTTACTGTAGTATAAATTGAGTGTGCGAGGTAACAATTTGAACATATTTTTTTTTGGAATATAATATTTGCCAAAGAAAAACATTTGCCAAAGAAAAACATTAATAAACGTTTGTCCTAATAAAACTTGACAAAGTAAAATGATGCCAAATGATATTTTGACGAAATAAATAATAATGCGAAATGTAAATGTGCTAAAGATTCGTTTGGGAAATGAAACTACTGCGATAAGTTTTTTGGGAAGTGAAATTTGGCGAATAATATTTTGCCCAAACGGCAGTACACCGCCATAAACACAATAAGTGTGCACGGAGGGTAAATATAAGTTTAAATAAAATTCTTATAGGGTTCAATTCGGCTTGTGTTCCCTAATTTTAAATATCTGTAAACCAAAATGTATAAACGACAAACTCGATTGTTGTCTAACGCCCACTTGCGCGGAGCAGAGTTAGCCCTTAACCCAGAGTTAAGCGTCTACTTTTGTACGTGGTTTGCCGCCTAACCTCGGGTTAAGACGCTAACTCTGGTCCGCGCAAGTCCGCTTAATCAAAATAGAGTTTGACTTTTATTAATTTAGATTTACCTATTTAAAATTAAAACAAAAGAGCACAAGCCTAATTGGCCCTAGTATAGTCTTACTATTTTTGATGTCTCTAATAATAAGGTTGTCTGCAAGGGATCGCTTTATACCTATGTATGTAAAACCCTGTTATATACCTATACATGGCCAATCAATTGTTATCCTGTGTACATTTGTATTCACTGTGGAGTGGTATTTTCAGAGGAAATATTTTTGTTGTAAAAACAAGAGCATGACATTTAGCTTGAATTTTTCATTTATCTCCAAGCAAGTGCAGTATCTCCTGCTTTAGCGTCAGCTATCAAATGAATTTGCAAAGTGCAAGATCGAAATTTATGACAAAGAGTTTATTTCAATCTAGAATGCTTGGGAGTCTTCAAGGATATTCTTTTATGAGGGAAATAGCTGGGACAGTCCTCGGGCGGTATGAATATGCAGGAGACAAACAATGCACCGAGTGTTACGCGCACTAACGCGTTTCTTGGCTTTATACTGATTTATTCGTTTTCATGAAATTTTGCTTGACATAAAACGAAGTTGAAATTTCATTGTTTACTTTACACATTACGTTGATGACCTCGTGCGCTACTGATGTAATGACATTTTTGCTGCGGAAAAGTGTTTCTTTACTTGGTGTCTTTATTTTAACTGCCAAATTTTATCATTGTTAGCATTTTTTTCTTAATTTATGGCTGTCACTCCTGGTTTGAACAACGTGATTTTCGCCAATATCGAGTTTTAGACAATCGCCGTGGCATTATTAGAGAAAAATGACCAAGGGTATCACACGCGAGGATAATTGTTCAGTAAAAGAGTATTTACTCTTGTGAATAAACAGAAGCACACGGGCACTCTACACGATTCTGTCTATATAGTCTTTGTTTACCTTGCTAGGCGCGCTGGTGATTTAAAGTTATGTCGTTATTGATAATCTTATGATGGTTGAAAAGCAAGAGAAAAGTTCAAATATCTAGGTTAATTTTAAATTCATTTGTACACCATAAAACGAGTGAAGTAGAGTAGAGAAATATATCACTATATTATTTTATCTCGTTGTGTGTAGGTATGGATATTTTCTCCAAGAAGTCAACCACCTATCGTGTCGGTCTTTAACTTTTTTTTTGTCGTTCTAACCTATAAAAACAAAACGCTCGTAGCCTAGGGACGCGGGCGCTATCGTCATAATTTTCTATTTGTATGTCCTTGGCCTTACAAGATATATTTTTATTGCGAATGTTTAACGTGAGTGGAAATCAAATTTTCATTCTGCCAGTTTCTTGCCGTTTTGACATTGTTACTCATACACAGTATAAAGAATTAATCTATGTGTATTTCCGATTACTTTTTTATCAAACTATAACTATTAAAACTTTATGTAACTACCTATTTATATCTCCAACAAAATAAAGTAACTGATGCCGAGATTAGTAATTAGAGATTTGGTTATGATGAAGAGAAACTTGATATTATAGTGTCCCCACACCCACCCGGCGACCACTTGCACGATGGACAGATGACCTAATAAGGGTAGCAGGAAGTCAGTGGATGCAGGCTGCATTGAATCGTTCTCGCTGGAAATCAGGGGGAGGCCTGTGTTTAGCAGTGGACGACTACGGGCTGAAATGATGATGATAGTGATATAAGTAATAAACTTGTAATAAATGTTTGTTATGCTAAAGTATGAATTAAACTGGCAATAATAATTACAGACGTTTATTGCTGTCGTACTTTACCACTTAGAGGGCCACTTTTTCAAAAATCTACTCCTAGCAAAAGAAGTTCAATAGCGACTGAAACGAATTCCACGCGTACGACGCTGTCTTCTATTTTTAGTTTTGATTCTCATCTGCGTCCCGCATTCCGATATTTTCTAGAGAGTATCTGTGTTACAAGCCGTTGTCACATGTTGCCTGCGATTGACACAGCGTTGTCGTCACGTATAGTTCGGCAGTGAGGGCGAAGTTCACCGCTCAGTCGCGCTAGTTAGTATGCAACGCGCGGAGGGCCAGGATCTTGCCGACCTTCGTCAGGGCGACGTGAGACGATTTCCGTCCTCAGATGCCGCCGGCGTCGCCAGGAAATAGATAAAGTAACTTTACTCACAGAAAGATAGATTGCGGCCCTTTACCTAACTTTTATTTGTTGGTAAATGAAATTGGCTTAGTTATACTGGTGCCGCTAATTGGGTCAAAATTTATTGTTTTCGCGCTCGCTTCTCACGGTCAACATCTTGTGATGTTGTGGATTGACTGTATTAGCGCTAGATAAATGTTTTTATGGACATTTTAAAACATGTTGCTAGAATGCATCATAGCTTGGTTATACAAGGTGTCCCAGAAATCCGCGAAAATAGTATTATGATAGCGCAACAGGCTAATGTGTTAAACTCTACACAGAAAAAAAAGATATCTTATTTTGAGACGCCAAACTATCTTAAACACTGTTTTTTAGAGAAAATCTTATATGACTTCAGCGAATAAATATGTCTTTCCTCAAAAGGATCATAATTTTTGATAAGAGAATCAAAATTAATTAGTTTAATTTTCATATGTTCTTGTGATAATTAAGACAGATTTAAGTCAAATAACAAAGGATTTATACCAAAATTCTATAAAGTTTTAGTATTAATGATAGAGTTCTTGTAATATTGTACTTGGTCCAAGAATTCTTCTTTAAAACAAACATGTTCACAAATTTCAAATAAAACACACCTCATTTTTCATTTAAGAAAGATACATATCGAACGAAAACAACGAATTTTTGTTTTAATGTTCAAAAGCTGCAGCGAAAATCTAAAAAAATCAGTTTGAAATAGAACACCACTTTCAAGCAAGATTTAGTTCAATCTTACTTTAATGTAGTATTTGTAAAAAATATCTTATATGAAAATGGTTTTTCTGAAGTGAAGATCTACTTAAGAAGATTACTTTGAAATAGGCCACAGTTTTAAACCAAGATTATATCAATTCTTGACTTTATACCTTTTTTGACTATATTTCTTTATTTAAGACGACGGTTCTTGAATTGAAATTGTAGACGTTATGTATTTCTGGTCTATATCGCGGTGTTGCCATTGTAGAAAAGAATTCCCAAAAATGGGTCATTAATCTAATTAGAAACAAATTTTTTAAAAATACTGTATGAATTAAAGTTACTGTATTAATTCATTATTAAGGTTATTAAATAGATTTTTTAAACTGATTTATGTAAAATGGAGTAGGTTATCTGCTTGCACCTTATACTAAGTAACATGGATATTATTATTTAAAATAAAACTAGTAAGCTGGATTCACGTAGGGCATTACGCGCGATGTAGTTACCTACTACAATTCGCGTCCATGATCGTCTTGACCAATTAGAAGCAGCGGTGAGATGTGCCTCACTGCCTCACAATTCGTATTAACTAACTAGTTAAAGCGCGCAATACCTATTATGAATCCAGCTTAGCCAGTAAGTAGGTACTGAGAGTTTTCGACACCTATAATAATCTTTTACTTAAGTACAGTCTCGAGATTTAATTTGGTACCCACCTTAGGTCCAAAGTCAATCTGACATTCTACAACAATAAGGTTGAGTTTCCTAAAAGATACAAATGAATTGACATCTCTAATGACATTGACGACTTCAAGCATATTTTTCTTGAAATGGGTCTCAATATAACGCTCGTGACCGTACATACTTCTTTGACACATTAAGCTGGATCCAGACTGAACAGGGTGTAAAATCTGAATTAGATGCGAAATACGTGTCATCATAAACACATCTATTTCAGGCAGATTATCCGATTGTGTTTTGACAAAACCGCTTTTAGTCATTATAGTAAGTCTTTCTTCACAAGGAGTCAACACTGTAAACTAATAAGTCACAGAAAACACTAATTTTACAAAAACATCGCGTAACAATGCATGTAAAAAACCGCTTTTAGTCATTATAGTAAGTCTTTCTTCACAAGGAGTCAACACTGTAAACTAATAAGTCACAGAAAACACTAATTTTACAAAAACATCGCGTAACAATGCATGTAACCACCTAGCACAAGTGATCCGCCACTTGTCTGTCGCTCGGATCTCCCTTTATAACTAAGTAGTGTATAATAATAAAGACACACTGAGTGACAGGCAGAAAATACAAGATGTCCTAACCGCAGCAGCCATACAAACGACTTTTTGACAATAGGCGAAGACTGAACGGTGATTTCACGTTTTGCTACTCCAATAACATTGAGTTAGGAAATTTGCGAGGGAATTTGTTTATTTTTAATTAAATTTTAGAAATCGCCTTTTATCCATGTCCATACTGCAAAGTACGAAGCAAAAAAGACACCTTAGTCCATCTACAGTATATCAGTATCAATGGAGAAAAAATAATATTTAATTTCCATCAAGCCGTTTACAGAGCGTGCCAACGAAAAAGAAATATAAGTAGTCTGGCCTAAAAGTTATGAAATGAAAATGATTTTTTAATTGATCCTAAGAGTTAAATTACGATATAAAATAGCATAATAAAAAGTTCAGTAAACACACTAGGTATAATAGTACTATATTGATGTTTTATATTTATATGCTATTTTATATTTTCATCTAGCTCTTTGGATAATATAAAATAATTTTTATGTCATGACTTTCTGGCAGAGTCGGTTAAGGCTCGTTTACAAAAGATTTATCGGGTAAATCAAACTAGAAATACTGGCAACATTAACCGGCTCCTTAGCCCGTTCCCGCCTAAGAATTCCTTTCCCAACTCTCTTTTCCGTTCCGGCTTCCGTCCGACTGCCTCTGCCGCGGGTATGGTGTATGGTAAAGATATACCCTATAATCCGTGATGGTAAATGGTTATACTTATAAAATAATGTGAAGTTGGTTTGTTAGTGGAATAAAAGTGAACTTTCTTTGTCAAATATGGACGAAACTGTAAGCCTATTGCGGTCGTGGTGTACCTACAACAGAGGAGGTAGTGAAAAACTTCATTGGTAAGTTACATTTCTCAGTGTTTTACTTCATTTTTAAGGGGCCTCCGTTACAACGCACGGGTGCACGCTTGGCGTGTTTGTATTGTAAAATTGTACGAGCAGCGCAAACGCCGCGCACGTGTAACTAGCTTTTGAATGTAAACGAACGTCTAGAGGGGATTCCCACTCCATGGTGCACGTGTTTTAGCGGAGGCCCTTGGTCGTATCCCTGCACAGGTCCCTGCCTGTTTCGCAAACGATATTAGTCTCATAAATCTCAATCTTAATGATTCTCATTAAAGCACTAGTACCTAATATTAGATTGATATCGTTTGAGATATGGGGCCCTTGACTCGCACTCTTGAAAACCATGTCTTAAACGCGTTCTTTGTATTATATATATAGATGATGATAGTGTTTTTTTTAAATATCCTTTTCTATAATTTCACAGACACCTTATACTTATCTAAAAGTGGCAGTAATAGTCAGCAAAAAAACATCAATATTATTTTTAGATGCCACTATTGCTTACACTGAGTTGACGACAATGTTCTTTGGCTGCAAAATAATGATGCACCATGGGAGGAAGTTATAGAAAATTTAAACTTACCCTCCCTTTCAGAAGGCAGGACAACGTAGCCACGGTGCATGAATTTTTAAACAAATGGCCGATTTTAAAAGTTCCTGAAGGACATGTGCTGGTAGGTAATATAATTTACTACCTATAAATATCCTAATATCTCCTGTCAAATATTTGTGTAGCCAATTGATGAGGTAACATTAACATTTTTGTTGCAGATTTATTTGGATTTTGAGCAGAAGTTTCCAGGAAAATCATTAAATTTTATAAAAACAAAACAAAAGGAGATCAAAAACAAAACTGGACAGCTTTTACTAGAAAAACTAAATGGCATAACAAATGACGGTAAGTTTTCCCTAAAAAATATGTATATTTTGTAATGTATGTCTAAAGTAGGCAAACAAACTAGCGCTTCACCTGATGGAAAGTGAACACCACCAATTACGAGAATTGTGGCCAGCCTTGTCCTCTCCCTGGACTTCCAGATCTCGTCACTCGCCATGCGAAACGCAGTAATAAGCTTCTGTTTCACACTGGTATGCTGAGAGTGCGATACTACACCAGTTGAGCCCACCATTTGTTTCTGCAATCAGCTGCTGGCTACAGTTTGGGACTACCAGTGTTAAGCTTATTTTTGTTGGTTGTAGCTGAGAATAGTGGCTTTTGGTTGATTAGTTTGTGTCTTTCCCCTTCACCGGACAACAGGGTCCTGGTCCTTTGGGAGGGGTGGACGGAGCCGAAGCCAAAACGTAGAGGTCCTTTAGACAGTTTAATGAAGTGTTAAACACACACACACACACACACACACACGCACATATACATATACACAGACACAGTAGAGATTGTGAATTGATGAATTGACCTAGTCCCAAATTAAGCTCTAGGCTTATATTATGGGTACATAATGATATAAATTATATAATATTTTTGTTTTTAGATAAAAAGATATCAGTACAGACAGATAACTATGCTGGGTTATCTGGTTCCACCCAAAGGGAGACTAAACAGAAAGATAAAATACTCCTCTGTTGAAGCCATAGAAGGGCTGATCGTACAGATAAATGTAAGTGACCTATATTTAACTGTATCTTAAATATCATACTTATTCAAGAATGACCAGAGATTTTAAAACCGTTTTTGGAACCCATTTACAGTAACCGGCATAGTTCCATACAGGGTATCATAAACTGTGGTGGGCTTAAAAAATGTAACTAGGTATTTAAAAACTTTACCTTTATGATCTATATATTACACATAAATATTATAGTTGTCCAGCGTAGTTTTAACTAAATACACTTACTTACTAATTTAGAGCCACGCTGGTGCTCGCGCTGTACGAATAGGCCAGTTTGCTCTACCGGAATAGCACATCAAAATAACCCCTTTTTGAGTCTCATTGAATCTGTGACAGTCCCCTAATTATATTGATAATAAACCTACAACTCGGAATATAAATGTTTCTTAACATTAGTCTGTGATTATCTATATGATAGGATATTCATTATAATTTTGTTCATGTGATTAATCAGTTTTTGTTTTCAGAACCCCGGTGACATCGACAGTACAATACAGAAACAAATAGAGAAGTGTACAACACGTAAACAGCCTGTGCAGCCGTACATCCTGCTTCTTGGTAGCTTGCAAAACTTCTCGGCTATATACTTTGTCATCGATGACGTGAAGTATATTTTCCAGACTGTGTCCAAGGCCTTTGATATAATATATAATTACAAACGTATCTACTTATGTACATTTATAAAAACTAACACAGTTGAGTTAAATTAAAGAGTGCGAACAACTGGGTATATAAAATTCCAGTTGTCCGCAGTGCGAGCCTCAAAATTAACGACTGAGAAAAATATAGGTGGACCACTTTTTTGTATTACGAATGGGTGAAATAATTCCAAATACATTTCATGGTGTTCTTTTATAAGTTATTTTAAAATTTGTGTATGTAATGACATGACCTGATTTCTAGGGTGCTGGCAACTGGGAATAGCCGATTAAAGCGATGCAATATTGTATGCAAGAGAAATCTGTCAATTTGATTGGCGGAGGCTGACGCGAAGGTCCAGTGATCAAGATGACAGGTTCCTGTTGCATACACAATACGCATGTTCTTGCGTCGCTGTGTTCTGTTATTCTTGCGTCGCTACCGTGTCCATCTACTCTACTACTCTTATGAACCAAGGATATAATTGTATTGAATAAATGTATATTTTTTTAAATAATATATTACTTTCTCAGTATTTTCATTTCATTTTATTTTATACTGTATGTGTATACGTCTGGATTTCTTGAAAAAACACCTAGTATTTTTTTTAATAATAAGTTTATAAGGGCAACTGTTCATGATCACCAGATGTCACCGACTGCTATTGAGTTTATACTGTTATTCCTTAGGTTATATTGTTGGTAGTAGTAGTATCGTTCGTATATGTTTTGATACTAACTATCTATCACAATTTTATCTTAATATTATTTCCGTCATTAGCAAAAACATTACGTAAAATATTAGCAGTTGTCGACATCTAGTGATCCTGAAAACAATTGTTTTTATAAACATTTCCAGAATTACAGGAAACAATTTAACGTTTCACATCAAGTAACTATTGACTCAATACAAGGAATTTTAACCTTTCACATTAAGTAACTATTGACTCGATACAAGGAATTTTAACCTTTCACATTAAGTACCTAAGTTGACTCTATACAAGGATTAAGTACATCTTATTTGAAGATACAAAAAGTTTGATTGAATCTTTAAGCAATAAATTTTCAATATCTAACCAAGAGGCTTATTTTTCGCATTAAAATCGTTCAAAAATTCAATTGGAAAGTGTTGTCTCATTTTAAGACGTTACTCAAACTCACACCAAGAAATATATTTTTTAATGCAATCAGGTGGATCTGATATCAAGAAATAAACCAACTTGGTGGAAGTTCGGTATAGTTAAGATTGAGAGTTATTGTTTCACGCCAAGAAAGTTAACAATTTACTTTAAGCATGTATAAGTTTTCTTTTACAACAGCAGATACTCTTATTCTAAGAGTTTTTATCAATTGCAATTAAGAGACAATCTTTCTCATCCCAAGATCTTGTGTATTTGTTTCTGAAAAACGATTTTCATGAAACAAAACGATCACGCTCTTGGAATAAATCTTAAGCTTTTAAAAAAAGAATCTTTTATTATTTGCACAAAGATAATGATTAGTTATAGGAAGTAATAAACTTCGAAATATTTTGAATCTCATTTCAAGCAATTACGATCTTCCTTATATAGGAAACAGGATATATCTTGAACGAAATAAGTTTCTTTGGTACAAGAAATATTTTCTTTCTGTGTACGACGCAAATATCTCAATCTGGTAATTGGGTAGGTAGGTACCTATTATTTTATCGAAACACCTTTCAACCATAATTAAGTAGAATTTTCATTTTACCGAAATGCATTTCTTACCGCATGTGTGATTTTTTATGGTGTTCGCATGTCAAACCTAACATAACCTACGTAATTAATGTTTAAGATATCCTGAAAACATTGTACCTACTTTCAGCAGAAATTAGCTTTCGAGGAAGTGATACAATCGATAAAGTGAAATGATGGGAACATTGCTTATAATTGCAGCTTTAATTAGAACCTTTTTGAAAGAAAAGTACTTTTGCAGGCAATGTCGCTGCTAAATAAGAGAGACCTTCAATAAGTCCACTGATGGCTATCATTGTTCTCATTTCCCCGAGTCGATCTGCGGCCCGGCGGCTAAGATTTACACCGCTAATTATAGTGATCCACCCCTTCCGGATGTCTTGGAATGATAAGAATAAACTGCACGCATCGAAGACCTTGTAAAACACTCTTTGATATAAAATTTACTATTTTAACACCGCCTTCTGATTTATTATTATATACATACATTGAATTGCTTAGCCATATCATAGTACCTACCCCCCTGCTCGTTGGAAGGTAACAAAATGAGAATTTAAGCGTATCGGATTTTTCAGCCACTCGGAATCCACAAATTTGTGTAAAAAAAAAAGAAAACCGCAACCGGGTTTCTATTTTAAGACCCTTTATAAGTAGCTAAAATGGATGCGCGGCAATTACTTCAAATTGGTACAAGCGTGTCGCCTTATGTACGTTTACACACGTTTTTATTGAAGCAAGCTAAAACAAAATCTAATAAAACTCCCCCCGAGGGCTCTTCATTAACCGGCATACGTGCAAAAGAGAAGACGTAATAAAATGAGTTCTTTTTGCGCGTCATGCGACGATATGGTTATCGTTATGTAATTATGCGCAGCCGCGCACGATCTAGTTAGCGCCTCGAGAGATTTGATTAACACTCATTTTGCTCGACTACAATCCGTGACTCAATGGTGATTTGATAAAATTCACGTGATGATATTAAAAATAAAAGGATTTGGGTGTTGTTATTAGTAAAAGCCTTGTAATTTTCAGGTGAGCGGTCATTCGTAAAAGTGGTAGGTATACTATGATAGATCCATACAAAATAAACATATGGGCGTTTCTTTAAAAGTTTGTACCTAGTTAGTTAATGACTAATATTAAGAATCGAATCGTTAACTTTTCCACTGATCTACGAAAATAAGCTATATTGTTATAAGCGTATTACTAACGGGTCAGGATTGAATCTAATTTATTTATTGAATTTAAGATACTGCTAATTGGTGTTGAGAGGTAGTATGTAATTGTACCACTAATTTTCGTAACTCAGTGGCAAAGTTAACGATTCTTAATTTTAGTCCTTAGGTACAAACTTTTAAAGAAACGCACATATGTAATGTATACCTACTCTCAAACGCATCCCAACCATGATACAGAAATATAAATACCTGGGCTTACTACAGTAAAACTTGAATCTTACATCAAGTGAAGGAGCCGAGATATGGCTCCGATATTACTAAACGCCTCCAATTATTATAATACTGGCAATCAGCCTTCGCTTCGCTTTAGTTCATGTGAGGTAACCAAAATGTATTATGCATAAAAACCTTCTGTAAAAAATTATCTAACTGATGATATGAACCGTATGAAAATCTGCACGCAATTTTTTGAGATCTTCGCGATCATGCACACAGCCGCGGTGGGGGACTTTGTTTTATAATATTAACACAGACAGTTTGAATAAACCATTACAAAAAAACATCCAAGGCCGCTGCAAAAAACTCTCTTCATACAAACTTACCCAACCCTTTAGCACCTTTTTTAGGTAACGGTTCACGGTGGGGGAAATCTTCTGCGTATACCCTCAAGAGAACAGAGGTTATGTGGGATTTTTACCCCCCCGGTGGCCATTATCTGTGCTAATTGGTAACACCGGATTCTCCAAAGGACCGGCAACGAAATCTCATACATGTTGCCTGAGTACTTCCCAGGTCACAACTTCGTGTGACCTCTAACAACGCTGGATAGATGTGTATTACCTGTGTAAGTCCCCATCCCTTTACCACCCACAGCCTCGCGAACTCCGTTTGGTCGCCTCTTACAAAGCGCAATAGATGTTGTTCAAGGCACATATTCAATGACGATATTACCCGTATGATTTTAGCGATAGGTACATTGACAAGTTGGTATTCACGTTATTGAGTCGAAAGCTATTGAAGCGACGTATTGTACTAGATACGTAGAATGCGGGATATCAAACAATGAAATTGAACCTTTATCACAAAATAGCGCGTGGTTGCGACTTCGTTCTTCGAACTCGTTGAGTAATTTCCTTGTGTATTATATTTTTTTCGGAATTCAAACATCCTCACAAATATTCACTTTCATAGTATTACTATTACTATGATAGGAAGTAGGTAGGAACCATATAGGTACGCATACATACATACATACATTAAATCACGCCTGTTTCCCAGAGGGGTAGGCAGAAACCACTTCTTTCCACTTGCTACGATCTTGACAAATTTATTTCGCTTATTCCACATTCATACATCGAGTCATGCACGCAGTAATTGAATAAAACGTATTTACACTTTAGTTTGGTACGGTGCCATAAAAAAAAATCTAGAGGCCCACGCTCGACTCTTTAGGGCGCTCTGAAGCGGAGCGGAGCGCCAGAGGCTTATCAACAACTTACACTAAGATTATTCGAACAATTGGATTCCTTATTTCTGCTTTTGCGTCATGATGTACAGTAGAGGGAAATGATTCCTTGACCACTACCGACTATGTTAAAGTGACGTTAATTGGACTTTGACACTCGGCAATTCGGGTAATTCTCGACATTCATCGTGAGAGTTCGCATAGGCTGTTAGGAACTATTCGTTCTAGTTGTTTCGTTTCATTTCGCCTACTAAAAGACTCCCGACACATACCACCCCAAATTACTTTACGCGTAATATGCCTTTGAGCCAAATTCTTTTTAACGTCGGTAGTATCAAGAAACAAATGGGCTTAATAAAAGTGAGGCTTACTCCGTACGAATGTAGCGAGCGGACAAATGAGTCCAATTCGTACCGGGTTCATAGACGCGCACGACTCCATTCGCTCACCTCGCGCCTCGCGGGCTGATCTCGCGTTATTGCCGTTTACCCAAATGGTTGAGACGATTTCTCAAGTGAAAAGCATGTGTTAAAATATAATAACTACGTTGAGAATAAAGTTTATAAAAGAAAAATGGGTTTTTATGGGCCCTTGGGCGTTTCCATCAAGTGATCCCGCTAGGTGTACCTTTTCGAGTATGGAAAAAACTATACTCATAGTTTAATCGCTAATACTTTGAGGTTACTACCATATGTTCATGCATGTAAAGATGGTCAAGAAAATGTCAGGCCATACTCTGTATCTGTATCTGTATGTACGACGGGTTAACCATTATTAAGGTTTTTCTTCATTTTACGTTAAGTTCTATAATTTAACTAAGCAAGTTACGGTTCCGTCGCGTCGTCGGAATTGCATAAGTATGGAAAATGACCGACTGTTAAACTTAGGTTAAAAACTTACCTTCATACTTGCCACTACTACTACCTTGATATTTATTTACACACTTAAGTGAGTTAGCTAGATACATACGAGTGAGGCTAAAATTACCGTGTTATAAATGACAACGGTTAATAACTTAAACTCACACGTGCTGCAGTTTACGAGCACCTGCAGTCGCTCACATCGCTTCAGATTACGGCAGTATCACCGAGACCACATAGAGCAATGAAGTTAAAGAACATTTGTGTTTTTTCTCTTAAAAATGACTCAAAAGCAATTGGGTCGGTCTATTATTTGTTTACGAATATGTGAGAGGATTATTATTATGGATCGTAGCAAGTGGAATGAAGTGGTCTCTGCCTACCCCTCTGGGAAACAGGCGTGACTTAATGTTTGTATGTATGTTTGAATATAATAAAAAATATAACATACATATTAAACTCATGCCTTCATTCCCAGAGTAGGGTAGAATTACCAACCACTATAAAACTTGTTGATAGTTCTGTAACCACATTTTGCATAATTAGGGTAAGGTGTTTACTAGTGTATTTTTTTTTTATATCAAATTATTGAATTCATTTGTACAGAAGAATAAAGTAAATTAAAGACATTACGTTGTACATGATCACTCTCAGCATTAATTATAGTATTTCTTTTATAGTTAGATTTTATTGGTAAGTTTAACTACTAGGTATGCTCTTATCCTAAATAAATTTGTACACTTCCCTTCTCGATTCACAACCTTTGACTTTTATCAATCTTTCAAGGATTACCTGGAAGAGATCCCTGTAAGGGATAAGTTCGTCTAGTACATTCTTTTCTTTAATCTACAGTGTATTGTTTTTGTTAATGTATTGTTTACATACTCGTAAATACACACATTATAGTAATTATTTATAGCAGTCTAATTTGCTACACAACATTACCATTATGATAGTTGTGGTAGTAGTTATTATGAATAGTATTTATAATTCAACCAAACATAATATACTTAACAATAATTGTCAGTTGTACTAAATACGCTTTCTGCGATGTCAAGATTCGTCGAAAAACTATTACGCTAAGTATGATATGCCAAATACGTTTCGGACAATCAAAACTATTCCAAAAAGACGGAACTCGTATTCATGGAATTTAACAGTCGCTTCGACAAATTACTCATTTTCATAGAGACACTTGTGCTGATTGGACGAAGTCTTGTAGAATGGGACACGTCGTAGAGAATCACGTCGCCAGGAATTTATAAGCTGGCTTGTACCAATTGTCTTTCATCTTAAACTACGTACCTACGGTACAATTTTCGGAACTGTTACATGAATGAGTAGTTAAACTAATCAGGTCAAATGACAGAGAAATTCACAAATCCCTGTAAAAATACGATTGATCCTGCCAAGTAGGTTATAAAAAAACATTGGAGCATTAATATCTTTCAAGTTGATGTTGGGTTCTTGAATTAAATATTTTATTAAACCAATTCTCTGCTCAGAAAGATTATTTGTTTTTGTCTAAAAATAAATTGGGTTGCAAAAGGCCGGCCCATATATAAATGCACCTCTTTCATTCCTTTCGACGCAGCCCAACCGTAACTTTTGGGTATCTCGCTCGAGTAGGTTATCCCGACCGGCGCGACCCTGCTCTATGGGGTCTCGACTCTGATCTCAATCCCAATCCAAGTTACCCTAGCCTTGTCCCTAGCGATCTTGTCACAGTAAAAGAAACTGTCGCATAGCTCAAAAACGTAAGTAAAGGTCCTCTTGCATGTAATTATGTACAAAACTAATATGAAATTTACGTTAAATGTCAAATATAGAATGTCAAATGGTCTATGATACAACTACCTCTACATGCAAGAGGACCTTTAAAGCTTGCTTTTCACTATTTGCCTATACTCGTACTTAGAGATATTTTAAAGACAATTAACTTGTTCCTTTTTCAAACTTGTGTATCGACGTACTCGTCATTAACCGGCCCTTGAGTGCGGCCGAAAGAGGGAAAGGCATTCCGAAGGGTGATGTTTTGTGGTTCGGAAAAACCCCCGTGTTGCGGACAACCCCATAAAGGATAGAGGTTTTGATCTCAGTGTCGATATTAATATTTTCATGTCAATAAGCAAACACGAACTTTGAACGAAACATACCTTTATACCTACGAAAAGTTTTTCGAAAATGAGCCAAAAAATATTTATGTATTCATGACACGTATATAACTTATAGGTTACATACAGTACAGTAAAAACAGATTAATACAGTATAAAAATTAAAAAGGAATTGAAAAATAATAAAATAAAAACTAATTTAAATTAACAATATGTGCTAGGGCCTTGTGTCACCACCATCACTGGGTAGATCACCCGCACACGGTGCTAGGTGTGGCCGTCGGCTCCCGGTACCGCGCGGCTGTCCCCAGAAGCCGTCGTCGTACCCGAGAAGCAGAAATACATCTCCACGTTACCGGTAGGGGAGGTATGTACACAAAAAAAAAACACTACATTAATTTTACCACTTTGTTGGCGTGACTAATATTCATACCAAATATCAGCTTTCTAGTACTAAGCGTTTCTGAGCTAGGCTGCGGAAGGACGGACGGACATGGCGAAACTATAAGGGTTCCTAGTTTGACTGCGGAATCGTAAAAACCGGGCAAGAGCATGTCAGACTTTGCTCAGTATGGGGTTCCATAGTCATTACTTCAAACGTAAAAGCTAGTCCTGATATATTTCCTTTAAAATTCGTTGAAAAAAGCATCTCGCTACGCTTGACATTATTATTTTATGAACTTTCATACCTTTATTTTTGTAACAATTAAAAAATTTAGAAAGGTAACCCTATCGGTCCCCGAGAGATAATCTAAACTCAGTGTCGTGCCGCGGCTTAGGCGGCGAGAGGCGTTAAATCAGTAAAACGAGGTGACAGTTCATTTTATATTTGCATACATTTAAATCTTTGAGGGACAATCCTTCCCTAGAGTTTAGCATATTTTAATGGCGACGGCAATTTATATAAGCACGGCGTTAATATTGCTATTGCTAAGTATGAAGTTTATTGTAAACAAAAAAAAAACCCAGCTCCGAATTTAGCTGTCTATAAGTTGTTCACAAACGGTGTTCATGTTGTAAAAGTACTACGTATCTACTTATCAGTTCAAATCCGATGTATTTTTAAATAAAGCTCAAAAAATTATCATTCTGTGATATTTGGTAACTTAGCTGGATACCTAAGGTCTTTTTAGGGTTCCGTACCAAAATGGTAAAAAAGGAACCCTTATGGTGAGACTTCGGTGTCTGTCTGTCTGTCTGTCACTGTTTTTCTTAGAAACTATAGAAACTATCAACTTGAAATTAGGTAAAGTTGTATAACTTCCTTGCCCGCATCAGTTTTGATTAAAAAAATATGAAATCATCTTTCTAAATATTTGAAAAGATGTTTAGAATAGGGGGTTGTCTCAAAACATTCTGTTTTATAATTTTCCGTGACGTTCTCGAACTTTTTGATTTATAGCCAACATTGTACAATAAATGACCGTTCCCCTCCCCTTATCTCCGATGTTTATGGACCAAAGAATCCGAAAAATCCTGATTTAAATATAGGAATAAAATAAAGTTGTCAAACTTAACAGTTTTGGTAAAACAACAAAAAACGTTAAAAATCTGTTTTAAAATTTAGGCTAGTTAAAGTGGACCTTATTGCATACATAATAAAATTCATAAAAAAAATAGTATTTTATTTTCCGTTTTCCAACCATATTATCTTACATACGGAACCCACGGTGCGCGAGTTCGACTCGCACTTGACCGTTTTCGGTGGCTGCAAGGGTTTTGTAGCTGGCCATTTGACATCTATAGATTGAGATGGACGAACGCAAGACAGCTTACACTCGTACATCGATCCAACGCAATTGATTCTTTAACTTTTGCAATTGTTACCATTCGCAAAAAGATTCGCAGCAGCGCATAAACCACACAAACAATAGCTAGCACGCGCATTTTGTGTGGGCCGCAGGCGCGAGTGTGGGGGGTTGGGTATTATACGAACGTATTAGTCAACGCCAAGCTACTGAACGTGACACGTGTGACTAGTGCGAGTCTGCTTCGTTTCCAGCATTTGGGGTAATTTTCATAATATTTACATTATAATTATTGCGCGGACTTGTTGATGATAAACAATGATTTAAATGGTTTAGTAAGGATATTCATACCTGACAATTATTTGATTTACTGCTTTTATACACCGTGCCCGGGAATATCCCGAAAGATTTAACCATCGATTCTAGACCCTATTTGTAGTATTATAATGTGGTATAACATTTAGTTCAATAACGCATAGTTTCCGAGATTCATATTATTAAAAAAACAATTCCATAGTTAATTTAATGTGAACTCTGTCACCTTAACCTCAAGCCTTTGATTATTTACTCTCTAGATAGAGTGTGGCCCTGTAATCACTACGACTGAAACAGGCCAGTTTTTGTATGCTTGTGTGCGTGACTCCTTTGTCTGACACTCGCAAAACGTCATTCTATTTATCTCTGTGGGCATACATAGGGATGCCAGCTAAAGACATATTTACTAATTTACAGGGAAAAATGATCATAGTAAGGTTTAGTTATTGTGAAGTGTTTGAAAAACTAAAAACATAGGTATCGATTCGATTTGGAATGGGTTGACTTTAATGTTTTCGATTCATAAAATACACTCACCGGCAAATTCTGCCGAACAAAATAAAAGGAAGACATTTTGAAAAAGTTAATTTTTACCCGAGTAAAATATTTTAAGTAATTTATATACGCATTCCTACAAATCTTATGTTTCAAAATCAAAATAAGTTATGTTTACAAAATCGTTTATTATCCACTCACATTTGGCGTTTTCAAATTGTTTTGTTTTCAATGAGCCCATGTCAAATTTCCAGTTTGTAAGTCAAAATTTATTTTTTCACTTCTCATGCTCAAAAAGTTTGTCAAATTAGACTTATCAAGCGAGACTCAAGTGATACATGTACAACCGAGGGAAAGTATAATATATATATTTTCACTAGGGAAAATATGAAATTGAAAATAGAATGATTTACATTTACAAAACATCTTAATTTGACCAATCAAAATACTTCACCAAATTAAATCCACCAATCACAATACACATCGACTGTCAGTCGGAACGTTAGGTTCTTTTTGGTACGTACACTCGTTAACTAATTCAAATCTTTTAAAAAAGAAAATGTATTTGATATCAACCAACCATAATAAAGCTATATTAAAATCGACCAATCAGGTAACAGAATTCATTTCTCAAAACATTAGGTGTTTTTTAGTACCTATTTTACAATTGCTAAAATATCATAAATCGTTTAAGCTAGGTACGCTTTAAAGCGCTAAATACTCACTCGGTCAGCGCCGTTTAGTCTATATTTTGTATCTGTGTCAAAGTAGTTTAAAAAAAAGCACGCCGCCAAATTAAAACAATATTTTGCCGCGGAATACATTGTGGGTGGATAATCATTGTTAATTTTTACTTTTGTATAATTCTTTTATTTTCTCACAATCGAAGTGAAAAGTAGAGTGTATAACTCGGGTCTAAAAGCCATATTAGGTACCCCTCGCACAATTTTCCCTCGCTTTGCTCGGGAAAATAACCATCTCGGGGTACTATGGCTTATTTTTGACCCTAGTTATACAATCTACTATTATCAATTTCCACTATTCTCGACTTACACCCGACAGTTTTCTATTATTAATTTAATGTATACTCGTACATATCCTAACGTAACTTCCATACTTAGACACTCACATCACTAGGGACTAGGGAATTTCGTATTTCAAAACTGGCAACACCAACAATAATGCCAAGATGGAAACGTATTAATTAGACATAATTGAGCTGATGGATTTTTGAAATAAATACTATGAATTCTGAATTACTTACCGGTGGTAGGTGACTTTGCTGTTTGATTTCATACGTCCTTTGTAATTTCGACAAAGTTTAATTACACAACTCGTCATTTTAGTGCCTTTTTAGCAAAATAAATTTTGACACGTAACACGACTGTATCCCTTGACAACACATTTGATAACGTAAAATGGGGTGAATAGAGTTTCGCGGGGTGAATAGGATCACAGCCTAAAATAAAGCATATTCGTCTAATTATAAGACTGAGATTTTAACGTAATTATCCAAAAGTCTTGTCAATGTAACACTGGTTCTTATTAGTAACAATTTAAAACATATTTTAGATTGTAATTCTATTCACCCCGCGATACTCTATACACCCCATTTTACGTTACTAAGGAGCGGAAAGCTACTTATAGGCTAACAGTTAGCTGATAAATTTTTCGACGCATTCATGTCATTGAAGTTCTATCTAGAGAGTAAATAATCAAAGCCTCAAGCATTATTTACTAAGAAAGATTCATGTTGTAAGTAGCAATATCATCAAGGTATAACATAAATTAATTTAATCAATTTCTTAGTAAATAATGCTTTAAGTTAAGGTGACAGAGTTCAAATTAAATTAACTATGGAATCGTATTTTAAATAATATGAATCTCGGAAATGATGCGTTATTGAACTGCGTGTTATACCACATTATATACTTCAAATAGGGTCTAGAATCGATGGTTAAAATCCTTCGGGTTATTCCCGGGCACGGTGTATATGAGGTACTTCGTGGTGCTATGAGCTACGGTGCTAGTTTGTTATTTTTAGTTTTAACATCAGCACCATCTGTGCGCTTGGCTATGAACTAATCGATTAGCTTTGCTACTAATTTGTATTGTTTACCCTATAGCTCGCGACTTGTTTTTAATCAGAACTGATAGAGGCGCTAGCTTATATGTCAGTACGCCAACGCCATCTGTTTCAATTGTTTTACAACTTTTAGAATAAGTCAATAGATGCATAAACTATTCAATATCCATACGCTAGTAACAAGTAACTAACATCTGTGGAGACACAGCTCTTTTCATTTACTGTACGGGACTGGATTGGTAAAAACCATAGACTTGTACCTAAACTGGACTGAGTACTAACTTTTTCTAGTCAATCAAAATTGAACCGTATTACGAAGTAAGACAGTTACAATTTATGTGATGATTTAGGTTGAGGCCGAGCGAGAGCAACCAACCCGAGGACGGTGTCCCCCTCACTCAAGTTGCCAATGTAAAAAAGGTATATACATATATATATATATATATTTGATGTACTTGGTCACACTAGTTAAAACGAGATGCAATTCTCTAGTATGGTTTCTCTGTCGGTCACACTTTTATATCGCAGTACTCAGTCCAGTTTAGGTACAAGTCCATGGTAAAAACCTATATACACCTAATTCATTATGAGAAAACCACCTTCGGATTTGTATAAACTTGTCTCTCACTCGCTCTTGTACCTACGTTCAATGCCTAGTTAAACGTCTGTGGGTACCCGATGCGCCTTAAAGACTTTTGAAGGCTTCTTGCGCCGTGCTTTACGGCTTAACAATAACCAATATGTATAGAACAAGGGTTTTTATAAATGCGGGTGACATAAGCGAATGGTGCTGTCGTAGATTAGTGTTGCTAGTTTAGGACTGTGGAGTTATTATGACGTATCTGTGCAATTCATTTTACGCTAAGAGAAAAGGACAGAGTTATCTAACTGCTATAGCTCCGTCCTTTACGCTCACCGTAAAATGAACTGCATAGCCATTTCATAATAACCCCCCAGTTCCTTATTATTATTTTAATGTAGGTACTTTAGGGAAAAATATGCAAAACTTACGTATACCTACTAAGGCTATCTCCACGATCGGATGAAAATGAATATTATTGATTTATTGTGTCGTATGAGCACTAGACCCATATCTTATAACTTTCAGAAAGAGAAAAACAGAAAACGTGCTAGGTTAACACTTAAATTATTGTCCGAACGCCACGATTTCAAGGTAACAGATATTAGAGTATCATAAAGAGCCATGTTAGACGCGCGTCATTAAATTTGCCATCACAATATAACCCCAATTACTATGTTCAATTCCAATAGTTTGATAGCCCACATTAGTATGCTATTAGGCTATCATTAAGTAGGTATTGACTAATGATACTAAAATATTGCGTTTACGTTACGTTTATTTATCAGTACTTAATTGTTTTTGGAGTGAAAGTTGACACCAGAATTTAAAACATTCCTTTAACTTTAAGAATTTGTTATGTACCTACTCTCTTAAAGATATTTTATGACGAAACAGGTAATCCTAGCTTACAATAGTACGTAACACGTAAAACGGTAACATTTTATTGTAGTCGAATTTTGTTTCAGATAATTCTGGTAAAACTGCAAGGCGATAAACAGTCAATGACATTGACTGTTACTGACAGAAGCTAATGTGAAAACACGCTTTTATCTTATCGTATTCATTTTATAAACTTTATACTACAATCGTGATGGCGCAGAAGGCACATGCGGGTACTATGCTAGCAGAATATAATTTAAATGCTGTTGTAAAGAACGTGGCCGAGTCGTGTGATATTGCCGAGTGGCGTTACACTGTAAACAACTTCGAGAGTGTGGGACAGAACTACTTTGGCGTATTGGTGCCGTTACACTTATCTGGAATCGATCGCAGTAAAAAAGAGGTCAGTATTCGATTAGTTCTCAAATTAGCTCCAACTGATAAAAGATTTCGTCTAAGCGACGCGGTCACGCGCATGTTTGGACGCGAAATATTCATTTACATCGAGGTACTAAGCAAGTATGAAGAAATACAGAGAACTTTATCTACGATTAAATATGTTGTACCTAAATGTTACTACACTTGTAAGAGTTATTGCGAGGAAGTTATAGCAATGCAAGACTTGAGAGAAGAGGGCTACATGCCTTATACCGAAAGGACTTTTTTGGATTTAGATCACATTATTGTATCTGTGAAGTCATTAGCTAGGCTTCACGCGTTATCGTTTATATTAAAGCAAAAGGATAAGAAATATTACGATGAAATAACACAAAAATGTGTGCCGCTTAATGAACTGACAGACAAAAGATTTATGGAAGTTATGAAGGATAGACTTATTAAAGCACTGGATAAATTTTCCGATTCTGAATATGTGCCACTTCTGACTAATCTGAAGGAGAACTGTAATAAGTATTTAATACAAGTGACAGAAGCAACTGCCGAAACTTGTATATGTCACGGTGACATCTGGAAAGAGAACATTATGTTCAAGTACGAAGTAAGTATTTAAATTTTGAAACCAGCGGGCTTGGCATGGCTGAGTCTACATCGCGTGTCAAATGTGGATAAAGCATCCGTCACTCTCGTACTTATCTACGTGTCAGAAGGTGACAGATGCCTTATCCAAACTTTATCACGCGATAAACGCAGCCATATTAAGGCCTAAAGAGGCTGCGTTTATCAGGTGACAAAGTGTGGATACGGCATCCGTCACCTTCTGACACGTAAATTTATAAGAACGAGAGTGACGAAAGCTTTATCCACATTTGACACACGTCATACTACATATAGGCCCGCAAGTCGAATGGTGATAAGTACTCTTTCGATAACGTCTTTTATTTTTCAGAATTCCAAACCTTCAGAAGCTTGCCTGATAGATTACCAAACAAGTCGCACAGGTAACCCGGCGTATGATATTTTGTACCTTATCACGAGCAGCACAGATTCGGATTTAAGACAAAATCAGTTTGGGCAACTTTTGGACACTTATTATCATACATTCGAAAACTTCATTAGCGTAGCTGGCTATGATTCCTCTATTTTGTACGCTAGAAAGCAATTTGATAATGATTTAAAAATAGTTAGCCCCGCATGTCTTATAGTGGCTAATACAGCCATATGGTTGTCAAGTGGTTTGCAGCAAGAGGGTCATGTCCGGAGTAAGCAGATATTGTCGACGGATGAAGAGAAAGCGAATGCCGAGCAAAAGTACAAATCAATAATTAAGGACATAATTGATGATTATTCTAGTTATGGTTATTTATGTGATTGTTAAAATATAATAATAATATCGTAAACTACTTGTTTTAATTTTGGCACCTTAATCAAAATCAGAAAAAGACTGGTGATGTTATCCGGTTTAGTGTTTTTTTTCTATTTGTAAAACCCTGGCATATACAGCGTATCTTGTAATATTAACTGCACCGTTATAGTTAGAATTTAATTTACGACGTGCGTGCCCAGCACTCATTAACTCATAATTCATTTATTTAGGGCTGAGAAGCCCTTAATGAGTAGAAATTTAAGTCTACAACGCCAATATGCTTATTTTACTACACCATTTTTTTTTCAAGTTCCGTCTCCTGTATTTTTTATTGTTTCTGAGGGGGCGTAAATGCATGCAACTCAGTCGTTCTTGACAAATGCAGCCATTAATGTACTAAATGTTTTAACATTTCAAATAATGCATAACATTTATAGAATTCCTCAGTACACATCTAAATTATAGGCTAGCGTTGACCTTTAAAATAAGTAACCCCAAAAACTTTTTTACAAAGCTATGTTAATTGTTCTTCATGAAGAGTTAATTACCAATATGAGCATGTACACTAGTCGCTAACTACTTCTAACAGTGATCATATTTTACCCAGGCCTTATTCTAATTAGGTTCATTCCAATGTAAAGTTTATAAATTGATTGTCAAGTTAAATAGTTGCTATCACATCATTAAGAATACGACAGCAATACAAGGTCCAATATTCACGTACTACCGAAACAAAGAAGCTCTCTAAATTTCAAATAGCAAAACCATATCGCATGAAAATAATATCCCACTGGCTTGCAGTTGCATAGTCCTAATAGTCCCCGAGTGAACATCAGGGGGGTTATTATGACATAGCTATGCAGTACATTTTACGCTGAGCGTAAAGGACGGAGCTTTGGCAGTTACATAACTCTGTCCTTTTCTCTCAGCGTAAAATGAATTGCACAGATACGTCATAATAACTCCACAGATTGAATAACAGCGAGCATACAAGTGGCGCGCACAGCTTTTTTGTTGAAAGCAGGCAGAATTTAAACCATGCTGGACCAGTGGCCAATTATTTTTCAAAGGAAGGTACTAGAGTTATTATTACGTTAGATACAACAGAGTGGGGTGCATTTAGTTCAATAAAATTAATTGGATGTGCTCAGGCATCTAACAAAGTGACTCTTATTAACATGTGGGAACTATGACACGGCTAATACCCATACATTTTCTACATCTCGCTACATTCTGATCTCATTATCTTCTTAGTTTATGCCACACTGAGGGCCAGATTAGTGTGTGTATATTTACTGGAACCACAGCTAAGTACGAGTCGATGTCTAATTACTAAATAGGGTTTCCCGGCGGAACCGCACACGACCCGACACGCGGCGACTGGCGGGATGCTGGGGGTTATTCTCTATCGCTGTCAATGTCTATGTCGAATTGACCGACCAATCATACCTGAGGCCATAGACAAGATGCATTCGGTATTCGTTATCGTTATCCAAAATGTAGTATTGATGTAAGCTGTCAGACGGTCGCGTCGAGCGCCCACGTTAATTCAATACGTCGGTTCTCGACAATCGTTTACGTTAGCAGCAACTTGTGTAGAATGACTTCGGGCTAATTCTGGTAGCGTTTATCACTGTGAATTAATGTAGTATCTGCAAACAAATTATAAATAAAGTATCTGTCACTTTCGGACTTATTTATTAGAAAGTAATGAGTATCTTTTATAGCCTATTTTTCATGTGAAAGTGACAGATAGAATTTGCAGTCCGGATCCGAGATTTTCGAGGAATTCAGGTTGTTCGCCTACTGGGACTATACGCGACCACGACCTGCTAACCCCCGTCGAATAATCGGCCATTTTTATATGCCTATTAGGGAAGCGTTAGACTGAAAAAGGTGTTATAGCGAATCTCAATGAAGTTCACGAACAACATGGGATGAATTTGATTCCCATTAGATTTTCGTATTCTAATTTATATATTACCATAACCACTTACCCTAGTAAGTGGGTATGGTAAGGAGTGGTTAACCGAATCCTAAAGCTATACTGAACTTTGTCAGCCTGTTTCACAATCGACAAGTAAAACATATTTGACAGATAAATTTAGCCCTTTCTCTTTTTTACACTTGAGATAGAGAAGGAGGGAGCTAAATTTAAATGGCAGATAAATTTACTTATCGATTGTGATGTGATGTGTCATAAGATGAATTCGAACTCGGTATAAATTCAACGTCGAGATCCAGTTGTATTGAAGAATAACCCTCTGTAGTGGAGCAACGCCTACGACTAATTAGAATGGAGCCACTAATCTTGACGGATAGATAGAGCCTCTAGGTTTAACGAGTTGATTACGTCATTATGTGATTTTTCAGAAATGAGATGGTTCCAAATCCTCCTAATGTCGCGGTTGGGGCTCAGGAATGATGCATTATGCAGGGGATAAACCGCTGGCTAGTTCAGAGTGTTTCAATTTGTTTTCTCTCTAAAAGTGGTTTTCTGGCTCACGGCTTGCATAAATGATTAAAATACATACTTACATACATAAGCTCACGCCTTTATTCCCAGAGTGGGATACAGAATTACCAACAACTCTAAAAACTTGTTGATAATTCTGTAACCACATTTTGCACACATAGGCTAAGAGTGACAGGTTAGGTTAGTGACAGGTTGCAAGCCCATTGCCCAACAGTAGGTACTACAAGCCTTTATTCCCTTAGTCGGCTTTTACAACATCCACGAGAAGTGGATGGAGTGGCACTATTGTAACCTGTGTGATTAAAATAGTTTATTTAAAATTTTATGTATAGCTTGTCAATAAAGAATTTGGTAAAAATGTGGGCGCTGTTAGTATTAATTGGCAACATGATCCAATTTAATCAAAAACTTTTACTGGATGGCTGTTACTTGAAAATACTAAAGTCAACACTCTTGCTTGTCATGATTTTGGTTAAGTAAATCGTTAAATAATCGGTACTTCAAAACAGGGCCTATATCCGCGTCCTGTCTTTGACCTGCGTCGCTATTCCCTAACGCACTCGCAATCTCAATTGGCTTCAAAGCGGAACAATTGTTTTCATTTTGTATGCAGACAAGCCTTCGATTTTCAAAATGAAAACAATTGCGATTGTGAGTGCGTTAAGCAATAGCCCCTGTATTATGGGTATTGCTTTGACTCGAAGTAAATAAGAGCTGTCAAAACGTCGACAATACGATAACAGGTCAAAGATGATATGGTTTTTACCGCCTAGTATCTCGGCCCTGGTGAATATCAAACAAGAAACTACTTTTGCCGGTGACTTATTTCTTCCCAGTTCCCAAGGGAAATTCCCAAATCATTATCTTAAATGAAGCCTTCGTCTGTCTTTAATCTTCTAGTGCTATTCTATATTCTACTCGGTAAAACAATATTACTTTTGACTTGTCATCGTATTGTCAACGTTATGATAACTCTTAATTACTTGACATTTTGAAAACCATATGATAAAATGTCATGTAATGTGGGCGAGTTCTATGTATTTAAATATGTGTTTCTCTATTGAAGTAGGTTTATCTTTGTCTAGTACCCATAGTATAAGCCTAGAGCTATTCTTATCTTATCTTTTTGATGCGGTCCTTACGGATACACTTCCACCCTATGGGATCTTTTGTGTAACTACCCCTCTTTTAGCTCTTAATCCAATACAGCCTCCACCCCTTCCAAATAGCGGATAGTGGAGTGCAATGGCGGAGCCTTGAAATCGTTCGGTTCTGGGTAGCCACAACCGAGGATTTTCATTAGCCTAGAGCTATTGGGACTAAAGGACAATATGTGTTATATTAATCCCTTATTATGTAATTATTTTATGTACCAATTGGTACCAATGTGCAAAAACCACCACAATCTGGGATCCCCACACGACAGAATTAGGCGTCGCGGCAGACCTAGGCGCGGATGGCGAGATCAGCTTGACGCTTTCAGAAGGGACTGGAGGGAGGCTGCACAAGGCGTGGAAGGACGAGAAGGGCTCCTTTGCCCAGCAGTGGGACACTTTAGGGTCACCAATAATAATAATAAATAAATTATTTCATTTAAAAGCAGTATTGTTTTACCGACTAGAATAGAGGCCCATAATATATTTGTTGAATATAAATCACGCCGCTCTACTTTAGCGCAAAATAATGACTAACGAATACAATTTGAAATTGATCAGCAATGATTTCAAATTACTTATCTATTCGTTGGAAAATCATTTTCCGCTTTTATTTTATATTGAAAAGCTGCGGTTACTGAAGGACAAAAACCGGGTCTAGGTAAAACCTTTTCTGTGTTCGAATTATTTGCATAATGAAGCGAGCTTTTCTACGATGTGGAGAAGGGAAACGAGCACACAGACTGTTGGCGGTAAGTGGGTAACACTGGAATTGCAAGTTAAGACGACACGCGGCTAGCCTAGTTGGTAGTGACCCCATTTGGTCCTGGGTCTTGGATGTTTTTATACTATTTTAATGTATATTTATCTTTATAAGTGTATTATAGCAGCCTCAAACTTAGTTCGGGACTGTATCAATTTGAGTGACACATCCCCGGATATTTATTTATTTAATTTGACATACTATACCAACTTTGACAAATCAAACGGATACTTTGTAGACACGTTTTTCAAACATGAAAGATCACGTTACGTGTTATATTGTGATGAATGGTGACCGGCTGAACACTGTTTTATTTTGTGGAAATCGAAAACATTGGAGACCTATCAGTGATTTTTGAGCCCAATGTTGGGTAGTATTGCTGGTGACTGTACCTACGCCACGAGTTAAGTATTTATACCTACGTCTGCTATAAAACCCTAGTAAGTATTCGTTTCATGGGGAACGCTCATAAACGCCTTGATTATTGCTAACAAAACATTAATCTGTCGTTTATCTTGATTGGGTAATGTTGCCAGGCGTTTGCCACCTGCGAGTTCACCGCATATTTCCGGATTTTTCGACGTTTCCTTCGTATCACACGCGAGTGTTGCCCACGTTCGTGCTCAAGTTGCACATTTTCTTTTAAATAAAATACTTCCTTAATAAACCGGATAGAGAGTGTTTTAACCGTTTTAAAGTTGAAACATCTCCATGTTTATATTGGGTATGTTAAAAGTAGAGTAAGGCTGAATAAATTACCTACGTGTACACTCAACCAATTTGACTCACAGGCCATATAATGGAACACTGTCAAAGTGATGACTTTATAATTAAATTCTTATGAAGTCTCATAATATTTACGATTTGAATCATTACATCACTAAGTAGACGAAGTAGTTTCATAGTAGCCTACCACAAAATTCAAATTGTTTGATTGTACAATGTTGTTTTCATATTCGCAAAGTTTTGCTTTAGAAACTTTGGACTCAAGCAACAGATGCAGTCATGGGGAATAATTTCTAGACGACTCAACAACGTATAATATTTATAAGCTCTACCACATCTTAATTTTGTATTTTATTCATGCAATTACCTCAGATGGTGTCGACTAGCTCTTTTTGTAATTTTTAGTGCACGATTAAAATGTTATCTGTGCGTCTGGTGGCGCCATTTAATTTCGCAATAAGATAATTTTGCTAAATTACGTCAGCTTAGACTTTCCATACATATGTATAGGTTGGTATATATAGCTAAGTCAAATAATCGATAATGTTTAAAGTGTCTACTTAAAGTTGCCACGTACAGAAGTGCCGGTCATCGACCGTTTTATTAGATCTCCAACACAAAACGACACCTCGTAAACGCCTCCGACGAGTAATTACAAGATGCTGGCACATAAGAAACTTTAATATCCTAATAAATTAGCTTTTAATCCGTGTTAGAAGAGCTATAAATAATCTGGCATAGGGATAAGGCATTGACTTATAAAAAATAAAATGGTGTTTGTTGCTGGCTGGACAGATTTAGCAATATTTTTAATATTCACTTTTTGAATGAGATATTTAGAAATAACAAAAATCAAGCTTCAAAAACCCAACTGTTGCTAACTTTTAATCGTAAATAATCAATCAACATTAAAAATTGTGAAAGAAACTTAAAGATGATTTCGACTTTTCTTTTTCATTTTTACAATGTGGCGTCTGGTGTCCGCCATATTGAATTTTGAAGACTGTCATATTTTTAGTGACACAAGATTAAGACAAATCGATTGACATATGATATAGCCCTAGAGTGGTGGGCTATTGCTTAACGCACTCGCAATCGGAATTGTTTTCATTTTGAAAATCGAAGGCTTGTCTGCATACAAAATGAAAACAATTGTTCCGCTTTGAAGCCAATTGAGATTGCGAGTGCGTTAGGCAATAGCGACGCTGATAACAAATTACCATCCCCCTTTGGCAGTCGGGTATAAACATGGACAAGTTGTCCGGTTACACAGGACAAAATGTGTAGACAGATTTTGACCTGCTAACCTAGTATTTATTACAAACATCTTGTCTATAAGGCACGCGGCACATTGACTTAAAACTACTAATTATTATTTAATTTTGTAGTGTTTAATTTGTCGTTTTGTGCATTTACAACTCTTCTGTCTGGTGCAAACCAAAACCAAAAAACTGTACCGTCTATGCTTCTTAATTATCAGAAAAACTTATTGGTTTATACACTTTAAGTAATTTGTGTTGTGGTGTTGATTTTTCATTTATCGATTCATTTAGTCGTAAACTGCCTCGACGGTCGTTGCTCAAATCGGTTAGTACTTCTAGAAAATTCTAGGTACCTACTAACATTAGAAAAAATCTACTAAATCAGGCACTAGATGCGAGGTACAAGAACTTCGGCTTGCATTGCTGGGAGCGGCTTTTGTATAGGCTTGGAATAAATGCTTGGAAAAATGAATGAAATGCCAGTAAATGAGAAGCACAGTAGGCTCGTACCTTACTAAGCGCTGTTTTGTTAGAGAGAGTGCCTTCTGAACTTGTACTATAAAATATTCTTTGATCGTATCTTATCTTACAGATAGGCCCTTTCCTTTCGGATACACTTCGACCCTTAAGGATCTTTTGTACAATTACGCTCTTACAGACTCTGCTGTGCAGGTTTGTTCACAATGTTTTTCCTTCACCGTAAAAGTATTGGGTAATGTAAGTTAGAAAAGCTCATTGGTAGGTACATAGTGACTGCGGTGGCTCGATCTTGGTACCTTAGGACCACGAGTCGACCCCTAAACCAAATTCTGATATTCTGTGAATGAAGTTTAATACTTAGTGGTCGTACTCACTTCAAGAGAAGTGGCAAGATTAAATAGGAATGTTGGAAGAGGAAGGCCTAGGCGAACGTTTCACAATCAGACCGGCGACGTCTTAAGTAAGGACCCGATCAGGAGTAGGTGCCTAAACCAACGCACGTGTATGAAGCGACTTATGATTGGAAAGGAAGTGAGGGAAGTATGTCTGGATCATAGAAAGAAGTTGAAGGAAGTGGTCTCTGCCTACCCCTACGGGAAAGAGGTGTGATTGTATGTATGTAATCACTACTCCCGCTGTTTATATCAGGTGTAGATAACAAAAGTTGCCGTGTTATTAATATTGGGTTAAAAACGAGGGCAAAGTTAACTCCTTTATTATCGCTAACTGCGCAACTAAACCCATTAAAATAATAAAAGCTTCAAACAAGACTAACAGCTCCCTTCCTGTCTGAGGTAAGGCTGTTTGCAAGTTGCTATTCAATTCACAGGATGCCGCGAATCTTTTACTAATGTATCGATCAATATTTTCCTTTTCCTTTTCTTTGTTTTTTTTTGTTTTTTTTTTTAATATTTTCCTATACAATATATAGGAGATGAAGATATCTATTGTATAAATATCTTGAGACTGTATTGAAAAAAAAAAAGCTTTTTAAAAAGGTGTTCTGAATTGCTTATCATGCTTACTTTGTTTCAAAAGCTTACTTTTTTAATTACTTTTTAGCATTATTTATTTTTTGCAGCGTCACAGCTAGTGTTAGAATTAAACAATAAATGCAGATTCCGACCATTTAGTTTTATAGTGAGCTTATGAATATGGGGGTTGGTCTAAAGTTAAACAGCGATGCTCGATGTAAGATAGCATTTTATTTCCAATATTAATATAATGACTAAAGGTGAAGAATTGATTAAGGACATATAAAACTAGCTTTTACCTTTTATTTGGTCAAGTCACAGTAACTTAACAATGGTTAAACAAAAAAAATAGCTAAAAAAATAAAGATTACGATTTGGCCCTTGTAAACGTTTTTTGGTCCATCTTCATATTTACTTTAAAATCTACAATATAGCTAGATTGATTCCACTCCTCTCCATTTGCCGCTGGTACATTTTTGGTATTGTATAATGATGGTTTGCGTTATTTCTATAAACACATTTCAGTTTTATTTTCATAATCGAGTAGTTGACAATAAAGTCGTCAGAATGAACCGTGGATTGCATCTGCATTTTAGATTGGCCTCTCTCACCCGGAGCTCTCTCGGTTGCACTCAACGTTTGTTTTATTTCCATTAACTCCTTAATTTATAATACAGTAAAGATCAGTATTTGGCCCTTATGAATGTTTTTAGTCCATAAGTATATTAAAATCTGCAATAGAAGGACGAGAACTTAAATAAGATTGAATAGAGCAGCTAGTAAATTTTTGATATTGTTTAAGGGTAGTTTGCGCCATATTGAACAGTTGACAATGACGTTGTCTGCAGTAAGTTAGTATGAACCGTGGATTGCATCTGCATTTTAGATTGGCCTCTCTCGCCCGGAGCTCCGCCGGTGGCACTCAACGTTTGTTTTTATAACCATTAACTCCTTAATTTCAAACTGCCGCACTACGAGACGTCAATTAAATTTAATGCTTGATTAAAGTTGCTGCTGTTACTTTCTTTGCTATAGCAATAAAATAAGACAACACGTCATTAAACAAGCATTAAATTTAATTAACGTCTCTGAGTGTGGCAGTTATACAGGAAAGATAATGGACCTTTATGAACGTTTTACGAGTGGTGGTAGGACCTTATGTAAGGTCCGTCCGGGTTGCTACCACCATAGTAGCCTTTAACCTACCGCTAAAGCCGCAGTGTTCGCGTTGTTGTGTTCCGATGTGGGAAAAGAAATTACTAGCATTATTTATTTAGAGATATTCCATTTTAGTCCTCTGGATTGGCAGCGAAGTTGCGGGCTTAGGATTGCAGTCTTAAGATTGTAGTATTGAGAGAGCAAATATCTATGGGTAACAGATCCCACTTACCATGAGATGGCATGCGTGCACGTTTGCCTTCAAAATGCAGTAAAAAAACTTCACAGTTACTTTAAAAACTTAATTTATTATTATTATAGTACCACGACGGGCTAAATAAAGTTGGAATAAAACCGCTCATATACTTTTGGTATTGTTGGGATCTTAAAAACATCGTATTCTCAACAAACGTCTAGACAAACCTAGTCTTAAGACCAAGATCTTTAACCTTTCGCCAGACACTTGCATTACAAATGCGTTCCACATACAAGTGTTAAAGTACGGAAGACATCTAAAGACTACGTCGTATCAAAACAATATTTACGCACACATGACAGCTGCTCATGTGAGATCGTATGTTAGGTACGGTCGAACAGAAGTGGCTGTGCATCTTAGTACCACGTCACAGCTATCGATATACTAAATTAAAACCGCTCATACGTTTATACGTTACTGTGACTAGGTGTTAAAATGTTCATCTAGGTACTTCTGAGTTCGACTGTAAGATAGTCAATTTATTTGTACACGGTTAACGTATGCCGACGCAAGGCAGAAGCGATTCTGCTTCATCCTTAGCCGGTTCTACCGCCGGTATGAGACACGGAACGTTGACTTTGCACTTTGTGTTTGATAACTATTTGCTCGACTTCCTCTTAGTTCTATATTAAGGCTCAATTTCCTGCCATACAAATACTAGCGTACTTGAGTTTATGTTGAAAGCTAACAGAATAAATTGCTCGCAATTTCAAGTACGTCATGTCACATATGGCATGTTAAGATCGGTCAGTATTGGCAAGTCTGTAACTATAAGACATACTAAGATCTGTTTTTAGGAACCATGTCATCGATTTTAGTGGCAAGAAAAACTGCACACCTAGATTTTAAAAAGTTTATACTTTGTTTGGGAATCGAACACGGTATTAAAAAAATAAAATGCTGTATGAAAAAATGGGTGGCAGTTCGAAGACTCACTCAACTTTTAGTCATTTTAGATATTATGTTTCATAATAAGACTTACTGATTATGACCTTCACAACCGATATCCAAATCAAACTAATGTAAGTTTTATTTTTCAAAATGACTGGGTCCGATTCCCGAACTGAGTATAAGGTTTTTTTAAACCTATGTATGCAGTTTTTCTTGTCACTAAAATCGATGACATGGTTCTTAAGAACTGTGCCACACCCTGTATTTGTTTATTTCTTTTATATTCTATTATGTATTATTTTTTTATTGATTATGATGGGTTTGCTCTTGACTAACCCTTGGAGAACGAAGATGGCCTCGACGATGAAGCGAGCTCACCCCGAAGATGCCTATTGACCTCCACCAATTTAAAAAGTTACAGATTTTTAGATACATTAGACGAAATCGTCTCATTTCACATCTGCGGCCCTAGTATGGCTGCGTCTATACCGCGTGTCAACTGTAGATAAAGCATCCGTCACTTTTTGACATGTGTACTTATTTACCTGTCAGAAGGTGACGGATGTCTTATCCAAAATTTATCACGCGATAAACGCAGCCATATTAGGCCCCCTGAAAAGGAGATTATGATTATAATGTGCCCTCAATTTGCCCACCAAAAAAGTAGAAGTGCTTTGGCTTCGTGTCCGTTGCCATCATAAGACGATAACTTTAATTTTGTTATCTGTTGCTTTTACTGGTAAAAATTTCGTCTAGTAATATAAAACTTTACGTTAAAGTGACATTATATCTACAAAATGCTCTAACAAAGGGCATGAAGTAATCAATAAATCGGAGACCGAATTTCTTGGATTCAAATTGATTTCCGTGAGGAAACACTTGGAATTAAATAGTATTGGTAAAAAATACGTTTATATTAACTAACAAATTAATCTTTTAGGTCTACATTCGGCTACAAGAACGGAGTAGTTACAAATAAATGGTTTATTTGCCACCATGCGGTACCGACCGTTTTCATTGAAATGAAATTTTCGCGCCATTGTACTTTTATCAAAAGAATATTGGCACGAGCGGGGAGCTCGCGGAAAGATATTACCGAGATCTTTAAACTGCGGTCTGTAGGCCGGAAGCGTGCGCAAGGCTCGCAAGAAAATACTTTACAATATTTTTCTTTGTAATACCTAATAGATTTTTAAAAGAGATTAGCTTTTTCTGGTGATTTTACTTGCTTAGAAATAGTTTGTAGGTCTTTACTTGGGAATTATGAGGATTTCCAGGCCAACATCGCATTTTGTACATTATACCAAGGAAGGGTATAAGAAAATAATATGTGTGACCATTAAAAAAACCAGTGTTGTGCGAGTTGGATTCGCGCACCGAGGGTTCCGTACGGAGGTACGGCGTCGCACAGTAGGTATATTCCGAATTGAATTCGAATACAAATCGAATCAGAGCGTGCCCAACTCGGCCTTGATATTTTTTAGTATTTGGTCGTTTTTCTTCAGGGTTTACACTATAAACATACCAGGGATCTTAATATAGCTGCGTTTGTTGCGTGACAAAGTTTGGATAAGGCATCCGTCACCTTCTGACACGTAAATAAGAACGAGAGTGACGAATGCTTTATCCACATTTGACACGCGAAATAGACGCAGCCACACTAGGCCCGCAGACATTTGTATTTTTTACCGTTTCTACAATACAACAAAACAGCTCTATAAGGAAAGGATGGATGAAAAGACGGACAGACGGATAAATTTGGCATATTAATGGGGTTCCGTTCCGTTGGGCTCTCTTTGGGTACGGAACCCTCAAAGAGATTTTATAGTCTCAAAATGTACAGTAGTTTTTGTTTATCAAGCATTTTATGGATAACCTCACTACTCTTTTTTATGTATGGCGATAAGTAATCAATTAAAATAAATAAACAAGTTCAAAGTTTATTCCTTCATACGCTGTTCGGCTTCCATCACAGAAAAACTTACGAGGGCTCTTATCCGAAAACAAAGGTCAAACAAATGCTATTTTCAAACCGCAATTCGATAGAACGGTTTTAATTCCCTGATCCTCGAAATGGTTTCAAAAGGGTTCAATGCAACAATATGAGCAATAAAAATTGAGTCAAACTCCCAAACTTTTACTGATTATCCAAAAATTACATATTTGTAAGATTTAAGTCATAAGACCGATCTTATCTTTCAACAGATGGGCCCCTTCTAAAACATTTTAACCCTTTAGTATACACGCTTACCCACTTATTTATAAACGTGGAATAAACTTGGAATAGTTAATGGCAAGCTTTGTCACTTTCTGTCAGATGCAAATGTCGCAAATACAGATAAGGACAAAGCATGGCATAAACTATTCCAAACTTATTCCACTTTTATAAGTAAGCTGTTAAATGTGCAGGTTTATTAACGATGTTTTTAGAAACCGCAATTAAGAGCTCCGAATAATGTAAAATACTAGGCTAGAAAAACACATTGGTAAATGTAGGTTGGAAAATGAAGGAACGAAATTCGGTGCCATCCGAATATTAAACTTGCATGGCGTGATGTTGCCATGATAGGTGATGACTATTGAAACCATTGACAATATCACCAACGGGAGCCCGTTGTTTCCTTTTTTTTGTCATAATGTCACTGTTAGCATAATTATTGAAAGTAATATTTTTATATCGCTGGACCCGTAAACTTTTCTGAATTTCTTAAACACCTAACGTGTAGACAAGGCTAGGTTACCTTAGGTTTGATTAATAAAAAACATAAAAAAATACTGTTTTGTTAAGAAATACGTAATGACTTGCGATAATTATAACCTAAAGTCAAAGTCAAAGTCAGAGTCATTTATTTTACCACATTATGACCAAAAACAAATATGGCAGACGTCATAGACCCATTACCAACACCCGTCTAAATACTGAAAATAAAACACTTTATAACCAAAACAAAATACTTCGTGGTGATTGAAAAATTAACCTCATCTCAGATGTTGTGCGGCGAGCAAGGAAGAACAGCCATGCGTGCTGATTGCGTCCAGCCGTGCGAGAGCCGAAGATAACGATATTTATACAAAGGCCGCCGCGCCGTGCCGTTCGAAAGAACGAGGTAGTAATAAGAGTATGAATACGACACGCGTATACCGCCTTTTTGCTTGGGATGTCTGTAGCTATCTGTTGATGGGACTGCGTATCGCACTTTTAAAACCTCTAGGTTTTTGTCTGAAGTGTGGGCTTTGTTTTCTCGCTGATTGTTACCGCGTGACGACGGTGAGACAGGTTTTTTTTAAATATCTATTTATCTAATTTAGAATTAAGACTACTTGGTTTTTTGTTGTTGATAATGAAACTGTTTTGAAGTGAAAATAAATTTAGGTTTTAAAAAAACACAGTGGGGTGGCTACAGAAATAGTAGAATGAAAATTGTCAGTTAGTTTGTTGTTAATCTCTGGACCCCCAAGTCATTCGAAATGAACATAGAAAAAAATGCCATTATTATCACATCATGTTGTCAGAGTTATTTTTATTATTCTCTACCCATGTCACAAATAAATAAATGAAATATCAGGGGGACAATGTCACACCAATTCGCTGCTTTTATACAATACTGCTATAACTCAAAAAAATATTACGTTTTAAAGAAAACTTTAAGTATAAACTGTTCTGGGGTGTTATTCTCTCAAAAACAACGGACGGGCGGACGAACGAGCAAATCGGACATTCACTCGTCCCTCCGTTCAGACGTGGTTGTTCAGAGAATCACTACCCTGAATTTAAATGCAACAGCAATTCATTTGGAGATGCTACACTCTTGCATAAAAGCAACGAATTGACCTAGTCCCAAACTAAGCTCTGGGCTACAAAACTATATAAATACTTATACAGGGTGTCCCAGAAACCAACGTCAACCCGCCTAGGGCTGATAGAGCAGCTCTGCTCATAAGCTATCGATTTAACCCCCATGTATGTTCAGCAATTGTTATTAGTTTCCGAGATATTAATCATTTTCATCGGATTTTTTGTCATTTTTCCTTATGTCCGTGATACGAGAAACCCCTAAATACATGTATTTATACACTTTATTTTCAGTGTTTTCTTGCATGATTAGAATCACTGTGAAATAAGGAAGTTTTTAAAGCTACATGCTATTTTTTTTTTCATTACAACTTTTTGAGTAAACACACAAAGTTTATTTTTCCATACTTGGTGAAAAACAAACGCGGGGTTCCCTTAGTATGGAGAAAGTAACTTTGTGCGATTACTCAAAAAGTTGTAATGAAAAAAAAAACGGCATGAAAAAAAAGTGTATAAATACATGAATTTAGGGGTTTCTCGTATCACGGACATAAGGAAAAATGACAAAAAATCCGATGAAAATGATTAATATCTCGGAAACTAATAAAAATTGCTGAACATACATGGGGGTGATGCAGATGCCCCTTGAGGTGCTCTACCTCTGGACTTCCGCTTGACACTACTTCCTGGGACACCCTGTATATAGAAACATATACTTAAATACATCAACCCAGGACTGTGGATGTTTTTTCAAAATACGCAATTTTTTCCCATTGAAGAGGCAATTTCAAGTTACTGTAGGCTTTGTCATCAGTGAAGAGCCACGCTCTTGTCGGTGGAGTTGTTTCCATTATTCTCCACCTCCTAATTGATCCTTGACAGTTTCATAAGGTACTGAGAAGAAAAAGAGACAAATGTATTAAAGTGGTCCTGGGGTGTGATTCTGTAAATAAGCAAAGGTGAACGAATGCACGAGTGATACCAAGCGGCGAGATTAAGTAGTCCCGTCAGTGCGAACAAAATACATTGTAGCGCGTGCATTTTCAATTAAGCAGCCTTATACGTTCGACCTATCGTGCTGCTAAATTGAAAATGCACGCGCTACAATGTGTTTTGTTCGCACTGACGGGACTACTTAATCTCGCCGCTTGGTATCACTCGTGCATTCGTTCACCTTTGCTTATTTACAGAATCACACCCCAGGGGGCCTAATATGACTGCGTTTATCGCGTGACAAATTTTGGATAAGGCATCCGTCACCTTTTGACACGTAAATAGGTACACGTGTCAAAAAGTGACGGATGCTTTACCCACATTTGACACGCGATATAGAGGCAGCCATACTAGGCCCGCTGGACTCAACTTCGTTTTTAATTAACAAGTGTTTGTATGTTATGGATGACTAGAGGACGCCCGTGACTTCGTACGAGTACAATTACTTTCCCGCTACTCCCCCTATTTCTCCCCATTGAGGGTTGAATTTATAAATTTCCTTTCTTACTTACTTACATCATGAAAGGAACCCCTGTACCAAATTTCAAGTTACTAGGTACAGTAGTTTCGGCTGTGTGCGATCTATAAAGTCAGTGAGGCAGGTTCACCTTTTATATGTATAGATTTTATGAAATCAAATGCATCCTCTACTAAAAAATAATAGAAAAACCAATGTCTAACAATGTTAAATTTATTAAGTTTTCTAGCGCACGATCTGAGGCGCTCCGGAAACAAAAGGTATAATGTAATAGAGTGCAAGTTTCCAAAGGCTGGCAATAAACTGGTGGTGCCGGGGGCTCGCTCCACAGGTCAATTTAAGTAATGCGGCCTGGGAAAATGTTTTTATCACTCTAAAAAACATCTATAAATCTTCACAAGCCTTTTTGAGTTGAAATTACGGGGCATAAACTAGCATTGGGCCGTTTAATAGTAAAATAATAATAGTTTAATAGAAAAACAAAATAACACAATGAACATTACAAAAAAAAAATGTATAAAGGCGAACTTATTGAGAGATTGAGAAAAGCGAAAGGTAGGTGATAGTTACAACGGCCTGTGTAAAACTAAATTCTATCCGTAAAACGAAATAGCCCTCCATTATTTTGATACTAGCTTCCGCCCGTGCCATTTTGATAATCGTTGTTCCCTCACGATTTTTAAATAATTCTGGGATAAAAAGTAGCTTTTGTCTTAAATCAAGGTCAAATAAGCCAGCTAAAAAGAAAGTTTGATCCAAATCCGTCTAGCCGTTGCAGCGTGAAAGAGTAACAAACATACACACAAACTTTCGCATCTATAATATTACTAGGATTTTGAGAGATATTTTGATGCCTAAACATTTTTAATTTATGTTTAACTGTATACTAGGTTTATTCAGATTTTACTTAGTAGTTCACGTTATAAACCAAGTTGCATGAAATAGACAAATTATTTTAAGTCGAATAAAGCATAGGCCGCGAAAAGTTCACAGTTCGCGTTGTTCAACTTGCTCCTACATAAATGTATTGGCGAACTCGCCTGGCCGGCTTTAAAACAGTTCGCAACAAACTACTAAAACAGAAAATTATTTCCATTCCATATTCATTAGGCTTCGCGAACTGGCCCAAATTAGAGCCGGGCTGACACGAGGAACGTTGGCCGCCTTCAATATAATTGGAATGTAATAAAGCCGTAATTTCAAATAAAACTTCCCAGTAATCTAAAATGATTATACAGCGTTTTGGGATTTTATAAATCTTGGCCTGTTTTCCTAACAAATCCTGTGTTTAATTTGATCATCTTCGGAAATTGATGGTCAATATTTGATGATCTGATTGATTGTTAGGAACTACCTTACCAAAAATATACGCTAACCTCCTTACTTACTTATAAACGTGGAGTAAGCTTGGAATAGTTTATGCCAAACCTTATCTACAGTGTGTTACCAGCACCCTGGCTTTTTTTAAAGTAGGTTAAAATAACGTATATCTGTAACGTAATTATGACATTAATTCAATTAATAAACAGTTTTTCAGGCTTTGTTAACTTTCTAACAAAATTTTAATTGCCAGCAATGTAAAGCACAGCGATTTGTCAAGTGTAAATGACAGTCGACGGATACTTTGATTATTACGAGTATGATCTGCCCCCGTACCACGACATGCCTTGTACCAAGCAACAGCAATACTGATAACGATGAACACGCAGCACATGCACTACATTAAAAATGGACAGTATCTAAGAAAATTAATTGTGAAGTTATTTTAATATTTTTTTAATTGATAGTACTTGCAAACAATTGCTAAAGTAACATATTATCGGCAGTTTGAATAAATGCCCGCATGCCGGTAACACACTGTATAATTTATCTGTAATTTTGATATTTGCATCTGACAGAAAGTGACAAAGCATGGCATAAACTATTCCAAGGCTATTCCACTTTTATAAGTAAGGGTGTAAGAATGGTGCTGTTTCATTTAGCGGACTCCGGGGGCTCGCTGAAACCATCTAGCTTTTAACATGTCATTATTGTCAACGTTACGACCGTTTTTATTTACTTAACATTAATGGTGGCCGAATTAACCCACCCAACCCGGCTAGAACCCAGCAACACTGAATGTACGGTGTGTGTAGGTACCTAGTTGCATGTGTATGCATGCAGTTGCATGTGTTGTATCACGGTATGGGGTATGGAAAACTGCGTGCGAATTTCCGTTTTTTTTTTCTCGTTTTATTATTTGTGTTTTATCTTCAAATAATTATGTGTGTGTAAAATTCCTTGGTTTCATTCGATGGTTCTAACGGAAGACTAGCGCTGGCTTTAATGCCAGCATTACGCTGAGTTGGAACCATTTCGTGGCTACTTTCTGCGTCTGCGAATTAATCGGTTCTTTGTTATGTATGTCATGAATAAATGTTTATTTTTCTTCTTTCTAGTTTTATTGACTTACAAAAACTCCTAATGGAACACAGAGGATGTTTCCCAAACAAAGGCTTTTCATAATGGACACGAACTTAAGATAACGATATAAATTTATACAAAGGTGGTGCCGTTGGAAAGAAAAAAGCAGTACAATTTATTTACAACAAGCATCATCTTAAAGATTAGTTCATTAATACGGCCTCAAGATATACATTTTCCTAATTAAACCGCTCATGTGCTGGTCGTGAGTTCGACCCGGTAGGGAAAAAACTTTGTGCAATCAGTTCGAATACTTGACCTTGAGTAATGGATGTTTTATATCTTACTGTACGTATTTTCTCTCTCTACCTTAGTTAGTGTTTGTTTTGTTGACCAGTTGTACTGGGCTTGGTTTGAACTAGGTCCATTTTTAAAAGGAATGGAGCTCAAATATCGTTATTTCCATTGGGACTAGAATCTGACCAGAGTGAGTGGTGACCCAAAAAAATAGTGGCAAATTTCAATCACTAGCTGGTAGTTCAAAATGCATAGCGACTGGATAGCTATATAGGTAGCTACTAACTAATAATAAGACAATTTTGTAATACGTAAATTTGTTGCCATGTGAAGAATTAGACAAAAATGCTTGTGTCACGATTCGCTGGTCAGACTGTAGTTGTACAAAAGTCTTTTAACACGTTAATAAATAATAATAAAAAAAATCATAATAAGTATCGTGTTTCAATACATACCACGTAGTATCTGTATGCCAAGTATCGTCCATACCATTCAAACCTCCTCTCAAACTACGACATATTATATTAATATGCAGTGGGCTTATTAAGGTTGTATTTATCGATGTAGATAAAAGGTCTGTCACTTTCTGACCAGTATGTAAGTGCGACAAGACGGACGCTTTATCCACCGCGAGTGGTGTTTGTCGAGATAAGTTGAGCGCGATAAGGTCGTGTCACGCTCTGTGTGTCGTCGATTAAGTACAATGTCCTGGATTATTGATACTACGCCTCGCCTTGTTGCTGCACCGATCACCAGAACAGTACGCCAGCTGTTAAGGATAAAAATAAATCAAATCAAATTCATTTATTTCATTACATCTATATAGGTATTTATTTGAAATTGAAATCATTAATTTTAGACCACACCATCGATCCATAATTGTGTTAGTTATACAAAATACTTAAGAACTATAAGGTTAGTACGATACAAATTCAACAAAAGACAGAAAAAAACAAAAAACAAAAAGAAAAAGTAAAATAAAAATAAAACAATTGCCAGCGCAACAGCCCAGACTACCCTAAACCCCCCCACACGTGCAGGCGCACCCAATGCCTCTGGTAAGGGCTTTCCTGGCTGCTGGCATCAACGGCCATGATGCTATTTATATCGTTGTCCATTGCTTAGTTTGGGATTAGATCATTTTTTGATACACATTTAGGAGCTCCGAGTACGCACGCTGCCATGGACACTATAGTGTCCAAGGGGAAGCGACGTCCAAATATTGTTGGGTAATACCCAGAGTGAAGCCTCGGACCACGGCGTGAGCCAGCGAGTGAAGCGAGTGAATACGTAAATCTAATACATTTTGTCGATTTTCGAAAATGTTAACTTAAAGGGTCATGCATCTTGACTACATACTAAGATCTGGGTCTCTATTCCATTTTGTTCTGGCCCGCCTTGTTTTAGGAATCATACTAGTTTTAACGTCTTTACTGTCAAGTAAATAAGAGCTATTGTTTTTAGTCCACACAGTCCTGCCCCACTATGTAACTTTAAATAAAATGATACAACCTCGAACCGTAAATTTTAGGGCATGGCTTTGTGAATTGAACTACAGGTAACGCAATTTTTACATAGTAAAAAATTTAGTCGCTTCCCGCCGTCTGTTCCTCGGTATTTCCTAGACCTTTTAATAGCGACGGAAAATACGGTTTTCATCATTAGATAGAATGATTCTAGAGGAAAGTTTTTATGTATAATAAACTCTGGTTTGTGTACGGGTGTTACAGAAAACTCACAAAAACCTAAGCGAAGCGAATCCATGATAAAATACCAAAGAGACTTTGTGCTAATAGTTTCTCAGAGGTCTAATAATTAGTCTAATAATATTACCACCTTACTTATAAACGTGAAAAACCGTGGGATAGCTAAACCATGCTTTATCCTTATCTGTCAAATTCAAATGTCACTATGACAGAAAAAGACAAAGCCTGGTTCAGCTAAGTAAGGCGGTTAGTGTTTTGTCTCGTAAATAAAACAACAAAATGACATAAAACCCTAATATTATTACACTAACCCCCTTACTTATAAACGTGGAATAAGGTAGGAACAGTTTATCCCATGCTTTGTCACTTTCTGTCAGATGCAAATGTCACAATAACAGATAAGGACAAAGCATGGCATAAACTATACCAAGCTTATTCCACGTTTATAAGTAAGAGGGTAATACTTTTTGAAACACAGGCCCCTGTTCTCCCACTGTACGCATGTGTAACCTGTCACCTCGTAGATGAGGTTATTGTGTCCCGTCACCTGTCGCTTGAGATTTGTATCACGTCCCGTTTTCTCGGAATTTGGATACCTTTCCAGAGATCCCACTACTGCGTGACTCACATATTTAACCGGAGGTTTGTTTGTAAACAGCGTATTAATGGGATAAGCATGTCATTAAACGTGCTCTATATTCAGAAGGTTCGACAAGTTGATCAACTGAATCACTTATTCGATAAATCACTGTGGCTCCTGTACAGGGTTATTATGACATAATAATGCAGGTCAGATTACGCTGCGAGAAAGGGACAGAGCTATATAACTGCTATAGCTCTGTCCTTTTCGCTCGCAGTAAAATGAACTGTATTGCCATGTCGTAGTACTCCCCCAGGTTCTTAAATTTTGTTGGAGCAGATTAAATTCTTAAAAAGTTTGTACCTAGTTAAGGACTAATAAAATGAAGAAATGTCAACTTTCCCGCTTAGTTACGAAAATTTATTTATTTATTTAATCTTTATTGTATAAAAATAAGTACAAATGGCGGACCTAATGCCTAATGGTATTCTCTACCAGCCGACTTAATAACTAAACAGAAGTTTACATTGTGGGTGCACAGAAAAAGAAGACAAAGAACGCCCGTTAACAGTATTTCAAATTTAATAAATAAAGCAGATTCTATCCTCACCCGTTAGTACTCGTAATATGCAGGAGTTTTGTCTTAGATACCACCACTTGTCTTATAACAGTATAGCAAATTTTCGTAACTCAGCGGAAAAGTTGTTTCTTAATATTAGTCATACTTTAAAAGAAACGCCCACGTTCGTGATATAAAATAATAGGTACGCATTTTTATCATGTCACAAATTATAATTTTGTGAATAATATTATATCTACGGTTAACCCAAAAGTTAATTTGGACGTAATATCGCCCCTCTGCTCCGGCAATAAACGGGTTAGGCGGTATCAAAACTATTACACCGGCCAGGCGTCCGAATTAGTTTGCATGTCATTTAAATTACACTTAAGAGCAAGGGAAATGGGTCAATGCACGTACACATTACGTATATCGTGGCTCGTTTTCATTGCTCTTAAGTGTACCTACTAAAGCTGCCGTGTGGTAAGTTAAGTGCATTGACTTAGACGGGTTTATAAAATCTTGAAATCAAACTTCAGTTTACGCTTACCGTAAAATTAACTACATTGCCATGTCGTAATAACCCCCAAGTACTGTGATAGACCACTGTTTTTATGACAACTTGACAAAAGTCTTCCGAATTTTTACTAATACAACCAATTTGAGAACATTATAGCTCTAATACTGTATTTTATAAATGGAAATCAGAATACACCCTCATAAAAATATTACCTAAATCACCTTTTGACTATCAGACTAATTAAAATTTGCGATTCGCGATTTGATCTCATTCCGTTAAATTGCCCTCAAATATTAAAATATCAAGCCTCCTAATAATAACAGGGTATAAGTTTAAGAACAAAGTTTCCATTACAATTAAAAAGCAAACCTTTCAACCTTAAATCGTTTATAGGAATTCGTCTCAAGAAATAATTAATTAATTTTTCGGCAAATTAAAGACAAACAGTTTTGAGATTAAATAACAAATTATTACATGAGAGTTTGAATGAAACTTCGACCATTCATTGATGTAGCGTTTTGTAGATGTTCTACATCGTAGCACTGACAGTTCGTAGCATTACGAGTAGTGCTACGAGGATACGTAAGAAAACTTGTTTGTTTAATTCAATTAATGCTTTAATCAACATTGTCTTTATACTTATAGGGTTCTAGTGAACAAGGGTATAAGTCACCTGAAGATCGTATGAAAAAGGGTTTAAATCTAGTATACTCCGTTTATGTGAGTTAAGTCAATTTTAACAAAAAGGACAATAGCGTTATAATGTGCAGCAACTTTTTCAAATGTTACTTGCTTACGTTTCAAATTTTATGTTTGATGTAGGTTTTTTTAGTCTAGATATAATGTGATGATCTACATTTCGTTGCTTAAATACTAAAGGGCCTCAAATCAAAATGTGTTTGTGTTGCATTTAAATTCGGAATGCTATATACTTTAAGTTTTAAATCAAACTATGTCTGTTTTTGTTTTGAGGCGCTTTATCATTTAAGCAGCGATTTATTTGACACTCAGGCTGCACTTAAAGACAATGAAGATTGAGTGGTTCCTTGCAGGTGTTAAGTGATTAGTAAAAGTAAAGTGTAAACAGTCGTGTTTTACGTGACACGTGTGAATTCAAAGTAATTTGATACAACCTCATCTGAACTTGCTTCTAGACAAAATATAAATCAGCCATTAGTTATTCCAACACAAGTTCAAAATCAATCATTTTTCAGATTATTGTTATTTCTAGTTTTGACGGTAGTGGGAGGGCATTTGATTCCAAAAGAAAAACTAGCACCATGAAAAAAAAATGAACGATTTTATTTTATCACTCACGCCAAATTACAGCTTTCTCGTATCCTAAGAGTCTCTGAACTAAGCTGCGGACGGACAGACAGACGGACATGGCGAAATTATAAATGTTCCTAGTTTGACTATGGAACCCTAAAAAAGAACTACGTCAGTACTTTAGCACTATCATTTACTCGGAATGGTTTAAAAAATACAATTTTCATATTTCTCCAAGCTCTGCATCTTTATTCTGCAAATATCTAGCCGCAATTACAGGTTGCGGCTCGAGGAGGCTACTTCCTGTGCAATGCGGCTTGTAGAATTGACCCTCGACGAGGTTTATTTAGTTATAAAAGAGGGAACTCATAAAGTTGCGGGGAGATTATTTTTGTATTTGGATGCAGCCGTAGCGAAATAGAATCAAATAGCGTTTCTATGGAATCAAATCGCGTTTCTAGTGTACGCCAGGTGCAACGTAAAGGAGTGTTTTCACTGGTCAACATTATCATTTTACATATGTACATACATACTGTCCCGCTTTCATCCCAGAGCGGGGTAGCAGAGCTACAGAATTACCAACAACTTCTAACAACTTGTTGTCAATTCTATAACCACATTTTGCAAAACAAGCTAAGATGTTTACCATGTGTATATTAGTAACAGGTTGCAAGCCCATCGCCTAAAAATCGTTGAATACCTTAGTCACCTTCCGGGTTACACGTCCGTCTTTGGGTCTTTGGGTTTGGGTTTGGATTTGGGACGCGCTCGCCTAGTTGGTAGTGACCCTGCCTACGAATCTAGCGGTCCTGGGTTCAAATCCCGGTACGGGCAGATATTTGTGTGATGAGCGCTAATATTTGTCCCTGTATCATGGATGTTTTCTATGTATTCACTTATATATATATTTCTCTATATAAGTATTTATATCGTTATCTAGTACACATAGTACAAGCCAAGTGCGTAGTTTGGGACTAGGTCAATTTGTGTGACATTGTCCCCATTTTATTTATTTTTATTTTATTTATTGACTTACATGTGTACCAAACTTCAACTCAATCAGTCTAGTAGTTTTAGAGCAAATTGGCTGTGACAGACCAACACCAGACATACACGCGAGTAATCCCATAAGGGTTTTTTTAAGGTTCACAGTACAAATTATTTAAATTCGCATAAACCAATTTATTAAACGTTGTTAATTTACAAAGAAATTGTTAATTGACAACATAACTAGTATTTGTATCGTCTTTCTTTGTCGACACCGGATATTAATGAAATAAACTACAATTTTTTAAAAGGCGAGCTTTGGATTGGTCGCTGCAACTGTTTCTGACACATTCAAGTGAAACGCTAATTGCTATTTGCCCCATAATCCTATAAACATTTAAAAACAGTGTGGGTTGGCTCAGCAGCTGAGTATCCCGGAAAATTATAACATATAAACAAAAATAAAGTCCTACGACACAAGCAAAGACTGAGTAAGAACCAGGGTAGTGATTCTCTGAACAACGACGGTCGAACGGACGGACGAGTGAATGTCCAAAAGCGGCGAGTTTAAGTAGTCCCGTCAGTGCGAACAAGACATATTTTAGCGCGTGCATTTTCAATTTAGCAGCATGGTTTCTGCCGATTGATCGAACGTATAAGGCTGCTTAATTGAAAATGCACGCGCTAAAATGTGTTTTGTTCACTCTGACGGGACTACCTAAACTCGCCGCTGCCATTTCACTCGTTCGTCCGCCCGTCCGTTGTTTTTCAGAGAATAACACTCCAGTAGTTACTATTTACAAAAATGCAGGGGCTCTAGGGGCTATTGTTTTTATTTCGGCCGTTATCAATGTTAAGTAAATAAAGAGATCATAAAGTTGACGATACGATAACATTTCAAAAGCAATTAGGTTTTACCGAGTAGAATAGAGCCCTAGGTGAGCTGCGGTAATCAAAAACCGCTTTAGCTTGTAGCGACGTTCTTAGCTTGCATTTTATAAATAATGTAGACGTTCTTTGATATCCTAACCTCTAGAGAATGCAACATTTTGTAGGTACTCTCTTAACTTTTAGTTAAATTTCACTCATCAAAAATGTGCAAGGATCAAAAATATCTTGACTTTATTTTAATACTTTACTTTACTTCAATACTAGGGTCGAAAGGGGCCGCCCTAGGCGTACTTTTTCGAATCAAATCGGAGAAATACTAGAAAAGGGCCGAATCTTAAGTAGGTACCCGAAATCGACGTGCGTGCATGACTCGATGTATGAATGTGGAAGAAGCGAAAGAAATTTGTCAATCGTAGCAAGTGGAAAGAAGTGATGCAGGATAATGTACCAATCTAATGGAGAAAGATTTTGTGAAATCGGTTCAGTAGTTTTTGTGTTTATTAGTTAAAAACATTCAAAAATACAAATCTTTCCTCTTTATAATATTGGTGTAGATGTAGATTTGGCAATGAATTGCACTTTTTAAAATTATGCAGTAGGATAGGCTACACTTATTTCATTGTATGCTCTATTTTGTATTCTGTTTCTAATGTCTGTTTCTTTTTCTTATCCCCGATAAATATAATAAACTAAGATCTACATTTTAATAGTAGTAGAGATATTTTTGATCCTTAGACATTGTTGATACGTTTAAATTGAAAGCTTCAATATGTATGTATCTATGTAAACTCTTTATAGCACAAAAAATATATAAAGAGAATATATAATAATAGTTAGCGTAAGTGAAGATCACGGTAACACAGCTTAATTTCTTTTAATGTAGAGTCAAACATGTCACAATATAATTAAGTACAGTCATCCAAGTAAATGGTTCATCTGTATGAAATGATAATGTTACTAAAATCTACCTTGTAAATAGACAGACGAATTTTAAGGATCTTATTTTTAATGACGTGCTAACAGATTTTATGTAATGCTCGTTTTTTAAATTAACTTTAACTTTAGCTTGTGTACAGTCAACATACTAAATTTTGTCGGTGTAACTACTAACTGCTCTAGACACTTACTACGCATGTTTCAGTGCTGGTCATAGGATTATTGCCTTTCTGATCACAACAGAAATTATCATAGGTACTATGTAAGTCGTACATGTCGTAAGAGGCGATTCTAAGGGAATAAAGGCTTGTAGTATTGTTAGGCGATGGGCTGGCAACCTGTCACTAATACGCTGGTACAAACTTCAGCCTAACTGTGCAAAATTTAATTACAAAATTATCAACAAGATTTTAGAGTTGTAGGTCATTCTGTGGCTCTGCCTACCCCACTCTAGGATTACTGGCGAAAAGGGCATCTAGGTAATGTCAAACAATTTAATCTTTCCACAAAATGTTTCCACATAGTTTCAACAGAAAATTATAATTTGGCCGCATCTGTCTTCTTAGCTCTTCCAAATTGAGAACAGGATAGTTTTCAAAAATGTTCTGAAAAAAAACATACTGATAGCTTGTCTCAAAAGAATATAATCCAGTTGTCAAGTAGGTATATATTAACGTGAAGGTGTAAAATAGATTCAGTAAGTGCTATTATTATATGTTATAGCATATTAAAATATTCGTAGTCGGAATCCCTTATTCTCGATAAATGTCAAGTGATCCGCGCCGTAGGGTACACGTGCGTGGGTTCTCTCTAATGCGTATTTAATGGCACCGTACCAATTTTATGGAAAGCATTCCCTAGAATAGCGTTACATCATCTCAAGTAATATTCATTGGTACTTGAGATTGGTACCTATTAATCTGAATCGTGCCAACAATAAAGTAAATGTAGTCAAAGGCGGCTGAAGAGGCCTCTCTACGTACATATTTCGAGTACCTATTATGTCACCGAAACACCTTTCAACGAACGTATCATTATTACGCAGAATATTTTATTTCATCAAAAGTTATTCCTGACCGCATGAGTGATTATTTTTGGTAGTCACAAGTAACCTGCCCAAATCTTCGTAATTAATGTTTTAAATATCCTGAACACGCCGGTTCCAGCAGAAAATAGTGTTTGATGAAATGAAATTCGATATCATCATCCAACATTTACATGACTCGTTGTCCTAAATATATTTAAAACATTATGTTTTGTCGTATTTATTATCAACGTTGCATTAGTTCTTTTTTACTTGACAGTAATGGCAGCCGAGTTAAAACAATATCATAAATGTCAAAAGCAATATTGTTTTACCCGGTGGAATAGAGGCCTGTTTCGGACCGTGTTAATCTCGGCTGTGGAAAGGATTAAGTGTGAAACCGCACCACTGTCGCTTTCCAACATTATTATTAATAATGTACAAGGGTTCTAGGCTTGTAATTTTAAAAAAGGCTCATAGTTTTTAAATATTCAAAAAATTCAAATCTTTTTTTAGTAACAAATTACAAATTATGACTAACATTGTGGCATATAATATTCCGGAGTCAAACTTCGCTTTGTCCATCTATCCGTCTATCTATATGTCGTACTCACGTTTCCCGGGACACTATCCAACTTACAAAACAGTTTAAAAAATATATATTATATTGATAGTTATACTACGTACTAATCTCAACCATAAAATAAGTTTTTTATTAATGGTACCTCCTGGATATATTATAAAACAAGGGTATTTTTTTTGCTTTACTGTTGTACTGTTGTCGTGTAATATATTGTTGGATAGCTACTAAAAACATTATGTATGTTTAGATTTGAAGAACTGTTAAGGATATAGAAATACATTTTCCTAGAGTTACAATCTAGAAAATATTTTAAATCAAAGCATATAATAACGAAATTAAAAGGAATGCTATCCCGGCTGAGTAGTCATGCTGGTTCTTGAGATACTGGCGACGGAAGTGTACCTACCTATAAATAAATTTTAATTGAAAATTTGTTCATACTTGTAGTTTTTGAGATAGTTTTTTGTGGTTGTAGGTAGTAAAGGCGTTGGAACCCTGTACACGGTGTACGGTCCGTCGAATGCTCATGCTCCATTTTCGCTTATACTAAAAAAGTAGGTAACATTAGAGCTCATTTTCTTATTTTGCCAAGTGTAAAGGGCAAGGTCTCTTTATTCGTAAAAATCAGCATACAAATTAGGGAGTCTGGGTTTATTAAATTTTTATCGCGAAGCTTTTACATTTATGCTGTTGTTTGCTGGCGGGCGTGACTTGCATGGGTACGTGTTCCGCGTACTTCCGACTCACTCACACATTTGTGCTCTGTGGTAGTTAATTTTATTATTCTAGATATGTGTTTAATTTTCTGTAAATTAGGTTAAAATAACAATGCTAATACAAAAAATAAACATTATAAAAAACCTAACCTACGAGTGCCACCGGCAGCGGGGCAGAGCTTAAGCTACCGGTGGTTAGGGCTGCAGAGAGAGGAACCTCCTCACAATGCGTGCCGTGTCGAGGAGTACTGCTTTCTGTATCTGGTCCTTGATCCAACCATCTAGTGAGAGTCTCCTCGCTATAAGACCGTCGAAACAACTATCGGGACAATGATCGTGGAGTCAATATCCCACATGGCGGTCACCTCGTGAGCCAAGTCAAGGTACTTGCTGAGCTTGTCCTTCTTCTTCATTTTATTATTATTATTAAGGCCCTAATGTGTCCCACTGCTGGACCACCCCCACTTTCTTACTTTTTCTTCCATGATTATTTTGTCAAAAAAATATTGTTTCCCGATTTGCCCGGTATACGAAACGAATACAACATGTCCCAACTAGATAAGGCTACGTGTACTTAATATAATGGAGATGCTCTCAGGTCCGTCATGATCGGCGTCCGTAAACGCTTACAGTACAGAGACAATAATAACTGGGGACGTTTTTACACACATTGACCTAATATAATATTGCTTGGTTTAATAATAATAATAATTGCGGGTGGTAGGACCTTGTGCAGGGTCCGTCCGGATCGCTTCCACCATTTTATCCATTAACCTACCGCCAAACAGCAGTGTTCGCATTGTTGTGTTCCGGTTTGGGGATAAGAAAGACGGTGAAATGACTAACATAGAGGCATTTCATCTTAGTCCTCAGGGTTGGCAACGCATTTGCAGTCTTAGGATTGCATTGCAGTCTTGTGATTGCGAATGTCTATGGGTCACAGTTTTCGCTTACCATCAGGTGGCCGGTGTGCTCGTGTTTTTTCTCTATGCCTTAAATAATAATAATAATAGTCAATCGGTGAACATTTTATGTATCTATCCAAGCTAAGATAGGCGGACATCAGAGCCTTAGCAATATTGGGAAAAACAAACACTAAATAATGGCGTAATAATAAATTGTGATTGATAACTCATTTAAAAACCTTGTACTCGTATCATTATTTCAAGGAATGAATAAAACCGTTTTTTCAAAAGTCCTATTGCTTAAGAAACATGTATTTTTTTTTCATTATTAACAAATTGTCGCCTAACTAACCTTACTATCGTCGAAGAGTTCATCGATAACTAGACCTATGAATGTTTTTACATGGTGTTGCGTGTTTCGACTATATTTAACTCAACGATAAAAGTTAAACATACTTTTACCGTATAGTATACTCGTTAAAGAAAAACAACACCCTATAGAAACCGATATCGTTCACAAACGCATGGTATTTTACATGCCATTAAAACCTTTTAAGGGTTCAGTCAGCGGTTTTTCGACTCGTGGTGGCATAGTTCAGCGCCCGACATCGACATTTGTATAGATTTCCGAGGCATCGTATGGACGGCGAATAGGAACCAGGGGCCTTGCTATATTGTCAGCTTCAATGCTTCTCGAATAAAGGATTCGTATGTGAATAAAGTTGGCGACTGTAAAGGAAAAGAATGTTGCAAATTGTAAACCGAAACGGAATACCAAATGAAGATTGCTGTTTTTAACCTGGTATTCATTTTATTTTATGATATATTTACAGGGTTTATTTAATACGAGGGATGGAAGATAGACAGCAGGCAGGTTAAAAGGAGACATTAAATCTGACAATCTCATCATGTATGTTTAACAAGTTTTAAGCGAGTTTTTCGGATTCTGTTTTTTTTTGTAACATTCAAATCACACACACACACATTTAACAGTTTCATGTTTCGCTGTTGTTTAAGTTTTATTAGCACTCAGTCAGATTATTGGCTTTAATTCTCTAGAAACGCAAAAAAAAGACTCAGTCGGAATAAATTCAATTGTAGTAAGTAAGTACTTACTACTTAAGTATTTTAGTTACTACCTTATTTTATACCATAGCTAATCCTGGATTAGGGCTAGAATATAATGCAGTAAAAAATAAATAAATGGTATGACAATGGGATTTCCGGGATCATGAGACCGGAAAAAGGCTTTAAACGGCAGAACTTACTTGTATCAAGCTCTGGGACACCCGTATAATTACACGCAATAAGATAAAAATAGAAAACTTTTATTACCATTTATTTTAACCCCGCGAACCACAGAATTTAAAAACCAGACAGTAAGCAAAACTATCCCAAACAGGTCAACATGACAAAGTAACGACGAAATAAAAAATCACGTTCTGGGTCGATGTTTGCCTAGCGATTTGGGCGCGGCTACTATTTGTGATTCGGCACTTTCCCCACTGTTTTCCATTTGCCACATGCTACTGGAAATATCTGCATCACGAGCCGACGCTTATGTTAAAAGCAAAGTTGAACAAACATTGCTCGGATATAGCTAACATGCGACAAAAAAATAACGGGGAATGGGGGTACGGTCAAGTGTAAAAATATGGGAGAACGCAATATTTCAAATGCACCTTATTCCAGTCTTTTAAGAACTTTATAACATATTTATGAGAGTATGTACACACTTGACTGTACAATTGGCCTTACTAGATACACATTTTAGTACCCTGTCAGTTTAACGCCTTTAACAGAGTAGTGCAGCAGTTCAAACATAACATTAAAGTGACAAAGAAGTAAAATGTGCAATTACTTATAAGGCCGACCGTACTTACGACAACAGGATTCTAACAATTCCTATCACAATATTGTACATTCATGCAGAAAAGGATTATATTATTTGTTGATATCTCTACGGAGAGTACGTTGAAATATGACTCTGTTAAAAAAGTTTGAGCAAAGAAGGAAAAGTATTTATAAACCTTACATTTACTTGCCCGTTCAATAATTCAAAATCTATGCAAAGAAAATTGGAGTAGCCAATGATAGATATCGGTTAACTTTTTGCCGCTTCCCTCCAAGTAATCTAAGTTTCCCCTTGCTTTCCTTTCACAACACTTAAGAGTAAAAGTTCACTTTTATTTAACTTACTTTGCGATTAATGCGATATTTACTCTTGCGTGTAAGTAGATAAAACAAATGGTTTTAATAAAATAAAAAAACATACAAATAATGTAGGTGCATACGAGTAAGTACATGAGTAAATAATGTTGTTGTTTAAATTAAGTGTATATTGCATAAAGAATTGAATTAATAGTAATTTATGTGACAGCATAATAAGATCACACGAGTGCTTTAAATACACTTACAGACGTACAGTCGCATACATAACTTAATCTAAAGTCGCCGTCAATGGAACTCGTAAAAGATGAAACAAATTAGCACTGTTTGACACATAACCTCAAATATTCACTAAGCGTTTTTTAATTAAAAATAACGTATAATTAATAATTATTTCATCTTGAACTGAACATGAAAATATTGATCTAGTATACAAATCATTGCAAAGACCTCACTTGATCTTTAAAACTACGTGATTGATTATCGAGTAATCATGGTGAATTAGTTCGTTTGGTTTTGTTTACATCTTTTGCAAGTTCTATTGACGGCGACTTTACATGCATACCATACGTTTTCTAAACTGTATCTGTCGTTACCTTGTATCTTAATGTTCTCATTAAAGTATAGGTCACCGATACTTTAAAGTAAACATAAAGATGCATCTACAGCGACAGGTAACCGATACTTTGATGACATGTAGGTAATACTTAAAAGTTATAACATTAAAAGTACAACCACAGATAGAGGTTACTTAATTTAGTACATTTGCTTGTCGTTTCTTAATATATTATGTTGAATTATGATATGGATGCTATTGAAACCATGTGCGTAATACAGTCTAATCCAAGCTAGTGTGTCTTTGCACTTAAGAAAAAAATGAAATTTAACCCCTTACTTATAAACGTGGAATAAGCTCGGAACAGTTAATGCCATGCTTTGTCACTTTCTGTCAGATGCAAATGTCACAATTACAGATTTACCAAAAACTAAACTATACCGAGCTTATTCCACGCTTATAACTCTAATAAGCAAGGGGGTAAAAGTTTTCAAACATCATTAGTAAAGTTAAACTTTGTATGTATAGTCACGAGATTTAATTTGGTACCCACCTTAGGTCCAAAGTCAATCTGACATTCTACAACAATAAGGTTGAGTTGCTTAAAAGTAGACCCCGTTATCTTGTCGCACTGACATTACTTTTCACTAGAGCGTGAATGCTTTTTTTATCGACTATCTAAATGTCGATAGTGTATGTCACTGATAATTTTAAATTTGTCTCTTGGAGTGATTCGTAAATTGCACCATGTGCAAAACAATTCGTTTCCTACTTTTATCAAGCAGGGAAAATCTTTAGTGTATTTTGTTTTTAAATCTTCCATTGTAGCATATTATTATGTACGTACACACCAAGCAATTAAATTAATTCCACAATTAAACTAACACTATTCCAAAGAACTACAAGTTATAGTGTCTGTCAATGTGACATGCAATTGCAAATCATTTAGGTGTCTAAGGTTATCGCTTCTCTTAAGGCCAATAAGGTTATGTACTTATTTGTAAACAAAAAGTTTTAATTGAAATTGAGTATATACACTTAAAAGGCGAAAATTAAATTGCATTATATAAACATCGATATCAAGAAGGTCGATAAAAAAATCATTCACACTACTGAAAAACAATATTTATGCGACAAGATAACGGGGTCTACTTAAAAGTTATAAATGACTTGACATCTCTAATGACATTGACGACTTCCAGCATATTGTTCTTGAAATGGGTCCCAAATTAACGTTCGTGACCGTACCTATATCGGGTTAGAAAGAAATAATTACCATCAACTGTGTGACCAACCATATTATTATTTGTGTGATGGTCGCGAATATTTTTTTCTGAGTTATGGATGTTTTCTATGTATTTAAGTATATATTTCTCTGTATAAGTATTTGTATCGTTGTCTAGTACCCATTGTACAAGCCTAGAGCTTAATATGGGACTAGGGCAATTGGTGTGATATTGTCCCCTGATAAAAAAAAACTGCTAAAGTAAATATGACTTGACATAAAAATAATTAGGTATGTCAGGTTTTAAACAATATTTTGCCCGTAATGCGACTTGCGATCGCGATAAACCCCTCCCACAACCCGCTTAATTTGATTTATGCCCCGCCGTCGCAGCATCTTAAATAAAATCACGTTCCTCTCACATTTTATAAAAATATCGAAACGCTAAAAACACTGTGTAATTTTTAAACATGTAACGTGAAACTTGTTTCCTTTTAACAAGCGAGAATTTTTCATGGTCCATCCTCCATCTGCAAAGCTCTTGAACAAAATGAATGTTTAAAAGCTTGGAGCTCATTTTAACCAAGTTCATCATCATTTTTATGTGGTTTAACTACTTATAGTAATTTTTAACTAATACATTTTCCGCTTTGATAGGATGAAAGAACACGTCATAAAATACGTGACTGTTCCTCTCTGATACGATATTGGTTCCGTAAATACTAGTATCCTTATGCATAAACGCATTGTAAACCTATTTTAGTTCGAGTATTCTTTGTCACTTTCTGTCAAATTTAAATGTCACATTGAAAGATAACGACAAAGTTAGTAGGAACACTTAAGCGTTTTTACATTTATGAATAATAGGGAAGGACTTTTTTGATATTTGTCAAATAGAAATGCTGCCTAAGAAAAACAAAAATAAGAATATCAATAGTACCTATGTAGCGCATCAAATTACCTATTTATTTAGTAATCATTATATTTTTCCATTTTTGGAAAAGATAATTAGAAGTTGCAGTTGTTATTATGTGTAAATTTGTAAGCAGTTATATCGCCGAAAGGTGCGTAAAATACAAGAAAAGAACTGATTCCTAAAATCAAACGCGGTGGTATTCGGTTGCAATGTTCAGTTAATCATAATGTCAATCTTCAATCGAACTTAGACGTGGCTGTACATTTTAGTACCTTGTCGTAGCTATTCATAGAGTAATTTTATTTTGATACGTTACTGGGATACAGTACTAGCTGCTACCGCTGCGTTCATCAGTACAATTCCGGTAATCTTTCTAAAACGTAATAAAAATCTAGCTAGCTCACATAACTGGGTAGTAAGTATTTCCATTTTGTGTCTTACGGGTATCACGTTATTTTAGGAGCTGCTGTGGCCACCGGGGCGTGCTCCTCGGGCCCCAGACAATGCAATCAGCGGTAAAAGACATCGATCTTGCTTTGTGCCTGCTCCAGGGACCTATCCGGTGGCCGGGAAGTGCTTGAGATGTTCCGAAAATTCGATTTTGGCTTTGATTTCTGAGTATTGAAACTTTTATGTTCGTAATGTTGAAAGAAGCATCATTGATCTTTATCTTCAATGAGTGTTTTGTTTCATTGAATATGCTTTATATGTATGGTCATACACACGGGCATCTTCCACAGCTGACACTTAACCTATAATTAAACTATTGTAAACTCTTGCATGACAAAACATGTTGCTGATGATTTTTGATAATTGACGAATCTTGTAGTGGATTAATTTTTGAGTTATAAATAACTAATATATCTTATCCTACTATACGGTCCCAGTTTATTTCATGAGCCTGCCCTGTGCCAGAGGCTAGTTATAGAACTGAATGTAAGGACTAGGTCTTAGACTTGGTGAATTAGTCGTTTTTTTCTGCAAATTCGGTGTTTTTGAAACGGCTTTATAGAAACAAAGCAAATAATTATTTCTCGTATATCTACTTTTATTGGGTCCTTACCTATGAATTTGGCGTTTTCTTTACGTGTTTTATTTCGTATAGAATTTATTCATTTCAATTTCAACTTCCAAATTCTTTTTAAATTTCTTTAATACACTATGTTACAAAGATTTTAGATACAAATAATATGGTTAAATTTCTTATTCAACGTGTAAAATTAAAGTGTGAACTCAACTCTTTTCATGTGGTGCAAGTTCAAGTGTTTCAATTACGCAAAGTTTTATGAAGCTAACTATTTTTAAGTAGGTAATTAAGATATGTATAATATAACTTAGAGGTGTCCAATATTCCTGACAGAATTTTGTTTGGTTTGCATTTGACATTACTAAATAATCCGCAAAATTAAATGTATGAAAACCACCGTTTCCATAAAATTCTCCATATAAAAGGCCATTTTCATAGGTAAGTAGGTAGTTTCATATTAGGTACCTACGTTAAAAGTTTTCTGCAAGATTCTTTTTCAAAGCAGAATTTTAGTTTGAAGCACTTGTAACCCCGAATCCTGGTAAGTTGTTACTATGGCAACATCGAGTATATACTCGAACCTCGTACCTGCCTCAACAAACGAAATTGAAAACTCGTTTATTTGAGTGGCCTCTAATTTCAGAAAATCGTTGTCCGATACTTTTATTACGGAGCAACGCACAATCGAAATTACGCTGGATGGTGCTGCCGGAGCAATGACGTGGAAATTAAATACGGACGTAAAAAAATCGTGGACACAGGGGTGTATTGTAACGGACGGTCGCGGCGGAAGCGCCGCCGGTTTAATTATATGTAAGAGGCACAGGCCATTCAAATGAACAGTGGGCGGATTTCACAATGGAAATCTGTATTTAAAACCTTTTTTCAAGTCGTAACGTTCGTTTACATAAATTGACCTTTTGATTTAAATTTACATTTGGCTCTTATTCTCAATTATTTTCATAGCCAACGCTTAATTTTCTTCGGTTCATAATCTTCATAATGCATAATTTGTCGATTCAAAATATTATATTATATTAGTACAAATTGTATTTTAAAATCATCAGTACCTACGTATTTGTCCACTGATGCGAATTTGTTAAGTGTAATTTAATTATTATAGTCTGTCAAGAAAGTCATGACATGAAAATGATTTTATAATTGTTCCAAAGAGCTAAATTACAGTAAAAATTTGCATAATAAAAATACAGTAAACTGACTAGGTATAGTGCTGTGTTTTATTATGCTATTTTATACCTACTGTTATTTACTGTGGATCAATATTAAAATAATGTTCACGTCACGACTTTCTTGACAGACTATACAAGTTCAAAGCTTCACAAAATTGTCCTGTAAGGCTGGCAACACAGAATCAATTTCAATAATAAGACGTCCGGGTTCATTGTGCCGCGCCGATCGACGAGATTAGAATTTACCTCTCACTGGAGGATTTCCGTATAAATGAGTGGCTCGAATACAAAAAGCATCACAACGGGATGAGGTCGGCCGTCCCGGGCGGGTCATCCCTGAATAAACTCTAATGAAATTGTCCAAGACGGGCGTAATGCTGAATTGAATTCCTCTGGGATTTACATTGCAATTATCATGTTTTATGGTGACAAGCGTCCCTGTTCGGGGATTATTCGAGCGTTAAATCCTGCCTAAACTTTAATTATAGCCGCCGTAGTGATCGAAAGGGGTTCCGATTTATTCCGGGCGGTGACGATACCCTCAACTGTTGGCGAACTTTTTTGTGAATATTACACAAAAGGTAATATTGCTCGCGGCCCTCCTTTGGTTTACTTTTCATTGGTCGTATTTAAATTAAAAGTGTTAAAATACCTTTACTTAGATAGACCCGGGCAATAATTAAAGCCAACATTTATAAAAGATTTTAAAATATAAATTCAGCTTAAGCCCATAACGGTTTATTGATTGTGTTTAGAAAAGTAATGACCCGAACAAACGAAACTAGCCGAAAAAACACGCTACTGGTATAGAAGTGAAGATTTTTAGGGATCTTAAAATGAATACTCAGAGGCCCTAGATAGGATTCTAAACGATATCGTAAACGATTTTTGAAAACTTTTTAAGTGCATGAAATTGACATAAGCGCTTGCTACAACCATCCGTCGCTTTAATAAATAATAATTAATTCTATAGCGGTAACGATCTCGCTATCCATCTTGTCTAGGGCCACAGTACCCTTACCATGAGTTACAATTACCGTACTTGCTAGCGAGTCAAATGCTCTGTCCCTTGCACTCTATAAGAATACTTGCGAGGTTTGCGAGGGACATAGCTTCGACTCGCTAGCGAGTACGTTAATTGTAACCACATGGTAAGGGTACAGATGCCTAGTCCGTAAGAATGCGTTTAAATTCTAGAGTCAATTTTGTTTTAAAAGCGGCCCTGTGTCTAGGGCCTATTATAGTTGAGTTTATCGCTGGGCATGTGAATAAATTCACCACTTACAAGTTTATAAGTGCGAGAGTGATGGATGCTTTATCAACATGAGCTTCCAACAACAGGACCATAATAGGCTCGGAGCTGTAGGAAGTAGGTATGTAATTCCGTAGACACATCACTTCAGCTTCACCTTTTATCAAGGTATGGGTATAAAATACCGCCCCGTAAGTACGTCTCGTGCACTGTTACAACTGACGGCACCGCGGACCGCAAGGGGGGGGTGGGGGGAGGCGAGTGGACGGTGCGGCTTTACGTTCCTCCTAATTGATACTGAGTTTAGTATAACGGCCTAGCCTGAACTTTCCGTGGCGGCACCTGCGGCAGTGGTGATCGTGGCGAAACTAAATAGGCTAGAGGCTAACTCTGTGTCATTTTTATCCACATGCAGCCTCAATGTCTGTATAAATCACGTTTAAAATGTGTATGCAAAGTCTACTAAAAACAGTAGGTAACAACAGTTCCAGACTATTGCACTGGAGCTTTGAACTAACTTTTTAACCACGTTTACATATTTGAACGTTATGCGAAAAAAATAACTTACATACATACATACACAATCACGCCTGTTTCCCAGTGGGGTAGGCAGAGACCACTTCTTTCCATTTGCTACGATCTTGAAAAAAAAATTTCGCTTCTTCCACATTCATACATCGAGTCATGCACGCACGTCGGTTTCGGGTACTTAAGATTCGGCCCTTTTCCAGTATTTAACTTATAATGCAGATAGGTAATCTACAAATGTTTGAGTGGTGGTGGGACCTTGTACAAGGTCCATTCGGATTGCTACCTCCATAATATCCTTTAAAAGTTTAAACTACCGCCAAGCAGCAGTGTTTGCATTGTAGTTTTCGGTGTGAGGAGAATACAACCAGTTAAACTACTAGCATAGAGGCATTACATCTTAAATAGTCCTCAGGGTTGTCAACACATTTACGGGCTAAGGATTATAGTCTTAAGATTGTAGTTTTGAGAATGCAAATGTCGGGGGTCGCAGATACCGCCATTTACCATCAGCCTATAATGCCTATATGCTTCTACATGACAAATAAAGTTCCCACGCGATGACCATGTATTTTGTGTGGTTGGTGTGCAAGTTTATCATAAAACCGGCCAAGTGCAAGTCGCACTCGCGTACCGACGGTTCCGCATTTAAGATAATATGGTTGGAAAACGGTAAAGAACATACTCATTTTGTAATGAACTTTATTTTTTATGCAATAAGGTCCATTTTGAGTAGGCTAAATTTGATTACACATTTTTAAAGTACTATTTTGATATTTTTTCCAAAACTGTAACGTTTGTCAACTTTATTTTATACTTTGCGTAAAATATAATTAATTATCTTTAAATCAGGAATATTTCACAGCTTTAGGTCGATAAACTTCAGACGGATTTTTTTAAATTTTGGCTATAAATAGTAAAAGTATATAAAAAAAAGTATTACTATTTTAAGAAAAACTGCTGTGAAATACACACAGACAGACAGACACCTCATGAGGGTTCCTTTTTTACCATTATGGTACGGAACCATAAAAATTGCGCCAATTTATACTCCACTTGTTTAGTGAACTAAATGTAAACAAACCAAACCACGTGGCTCTGGTAAACCGACAATCTAAACTGTTTTGTCGAGCTTTGACGTATCAGTCCTCTGCGGGCCTGTTATGGTCTTGTTTATCGATGTGGATAGACGTGGATGAAACAATTGTCACTGTCACACGAGTATGAAAGTGCGACAGCGACGGTTTTTTACCAACCAAGATAAAACCGACCATAAAATATCACGTGGTTTTTAGGGTTCCGTACCTGCAAGGAGCCCAACGGAACCCTATTAATATCTGTATCTTTTGAACCGTAATAGAATAGCAGGTTGTTTTTTTTTCAGAATATCTGTTATGACGGGGGATTTAGTAACAAGTAAAACTAATTAAGGACCGTGATATAATAGGTTTTTTTTGGTTCGTAAAAACGGTCAAACATACAAGCTTCAAATTGGGTATGATTAAAGTACGAACCCTAAAGAAAAACCAAAAATACTATAAAACGGTCGAGTGCGAGGTAGGCTCGCGCAAATTCGATTCGAAAACGAATTCAAATCGGAATATAATGATCAGTGATCGGAATAGGTAGTGCAATTTCGGGTGAATGACCTCAAACATTATAAATAATATGGATAAGACCCGGGATTCCGGGATTCGTATTTTTATAAATAATAAGATAATTATTAAAAAAGGTTTCTTGTTTGCAAGAATGTCAAAATTAAAGTGTCTACATAATTTCGTCAATACCAACTTTGTACCAGCAGTATAATAATTGTCAAAATTATAAATAAATAACTTTTTTGAGCTTACTGTGGGGCTAGGTCAATTTGTGTAATGTCCCCTGATATTTATTTTAAACCAAACACAAACTTTAAAACTTTTCAAAGTGAAAATCCGGGATTGCAAGTTATATCCATACTAAGCTTACGCACCGAAATCCTGTGATATTGCACTACCTATTCCGATCACTGATAAACCTAACTGTAGGGCGGTACGGAACCCTCGGTGCGCGACTCCAACTCACACTTGACCTATTTTGCTATACATTTAATCATGTACCTAAATAAATTGAGCATATACCTTATTACCGTGTACTTTATTCCCCATCAGCATAAGCTTTACTAAAATGGGTTGCCTGCTCCGGCCACGGTATTGTCGGTCAGTAACAAGGTTTCCATGCGCTCAGCAATCACAGTGTGTACTTTATTAAGCGCAGTTTGGCGCCGCAATATGACCTAATGAACTGCGGCGGCGCTGCTAATAAGCCTCTACTGAGTTATCTGCTGTGGCCACATTTGTTAGACAGCCTCGGTTTCGTCCGGATTTCCTCCGACCCAAATTGACAAAGCTTCCGCCAAACAAAAGTTACTTTTATGAAGCTCTTTTAGTCGCAATATTAGAACGACATTATTACATTGTGATGATACCTTTTGATTTTGGACAATGGTTCTTTTGAAAAAATATAAGAAAAATAAACAAGGTGCTACTTTTTTTCTGTGGTATGTGAGTTGAAATAGAAGATACACACATCACAAATCCCCAAAGACCATGGCGACGCGTTGGCCTAATTGGTAGTGACCCTGCCTACGAAGCTTGCAGTCCCGGGTTCGATTACCGGCAAATATCTGTGTGATGATCGCTAGTATTTAATTCTGAGTCTTGGATGTTTTTTTGTATATTCAAGTATTTATTTGTCTAATTATAAGTATTTATATCGTTGTCTAGTTAGTACCCAGAGTACAAGCCTAGAGCTTAAGTTAGGACTCGGTTAATTGGGATTGTTCATATTTTTACAATTACTCCAATTCGAAAACCATTTCGAGGAATAGGGTTTTAAAGCTGTTCTGCATTATTAAGTTTTTGAAATATTTATCTATTTTGGATATTTTGGCAAAAGTAAAAATCTTGGGTTGTTAAATAATAATTAAATATCACGGAACAATCTCATACCAATTAAATATATGATGAAAATATGTAAATATAAAATATAAATTAAATATGTGCATGACTCGATGTATGAATGTGGAAGAAGCGAAAGAAATTTGTCAAGATCGTAGCAAGTGGAAAGAAGTGGTCTCTGCCTACCCCTCTGGGAAACAGGCGTGATTTAATGAATGAATGAATGAATGAATCTCATACCAATTGGGATTGACCAAAAAAAATAACTCACGGTTTTTACTTTCTAATTCGAAAGAATATGAAATTCTAAGACACCTATTTCATTAATTTTGTATTTGATCCAATAGTTTTAATTTAATATTGTTGTTTATTTAGCAGACATTTTATGGATGACATGATTATTTTAAATTTGGGTTAGCTTTTTCTAATAAATTACAACAATTAAATGAAATCTAATGAAAAAAAGTGATTGTAATAGTGTAAACCTTTGTTTGACTTTCGTTTTCGGCTTGAAGCCCTCCTAGGTGTATCTTGCGGGTTAGGCGAAAACAGTTTGAAATAGTATGTTTTAATACACTATTACAATCACTTTTTTTCATTAGATTTCATTTAATTGTTGTAATTTATTAGAAAAAGCTAACCCAAATTTAAAATAATCATGTCATCCATAAAATGTCTGCTAAATAAACAACAATATTAAATTAAAACTATTGGATCAAATACAAAATTAATGAAATAGGTGTCTTAGAATTTCATATTCTTTCGAATTAGAAAGTAAAAACCGTGAGTTATTTTTTTTGGTCAATCCCAATTGGTATGAGATTCATTCATTCATTCATTCATTAAATCACGCCTGTTTCCCAGAGGGGTAGGCAGAGACCACTTCTTTCCACTTGCTACGATCTTGACAAATTTCTTTCGCTTCTTCCACATTCATACATCGAGTCATGCACATATTTAATTTATATTTTATATTTACATATTTTCATCATATATTTAATTGGTATGAGATTGTTCCGTGATATTTAATTATTATTTAACAACCCAAGATTGAACAGCTGTTTGTAATCAATAGAGTTAGGACTTTTTGAAGCATATTGTTGTGTTAGAATCCATGGAGTCACCATTTCCTTATTATTACAATAAATGACAGTTTGATTTTGACCTTCAGTATTTTAATATACTACCGCTAAAATAATTTAAATGAATTTTAATATGGTCGATATCTCTGCTGTCAAAGCGTTACAAACATGCAAATATTAGTAGGTATGGAATAACCGAACTAAAAATGTATTAGTTAATTTTAAAATATGACCATACTGAAGGTCAAAATCAAAGTGTCATGTATTATAATACCAAGGAAATAGCGACTCCATGGATTCTAGAACCACGATATGCTACCAAACGTCCTAAGCCTAGTAATCAAGTACCTAACATCCAATAAAAAACTCATAAAACATGTCCAATTGTTACGAAGTTGAAGGTTAACAGTTAATAAAAAATACTCAAAGTATCACATAAGTAAAACCAGAACTCAACTTGTTGACAAGAGCCTCGGGGACTTAATACTGTGGGGAACAAACAGAACTTCTCTCAACCATATCAATCCCACTTACCTGTCGATAAAAAGTTCGCGCATGCAATGTATCGGCCATCTTTGATGTTTGCGTGAATCCGGGCGAAGACCTCGTTTTACTGTTCGTGAAATCTGATCTAGTGACGTCATTGAATATGTTATAATAAATATACAATTGTATTTCTTGGAGGGTTTTGTGTATTTTAGTGGTTGTACTGATAATTATATTAAAGATTACACATAAAAACTCACGCCTTAATTTCCAGACAGAGTAGGCAGAGCTAAAGAATTACCAACAATTCTAATAACTTGTTGATAAAATTCTGTTACCACATTTTGCACAATTCGGGTAAGATGGTTAACAGTGTATTAGTGACAGGTTGCAAGCCCATCGCCTAACAGTACTACAAGCCTTTATTCCCTCAGTCGCCTCTCACGATATCCACGGGAAGACAGGGAGGGACAGTATTCTACCCAGCAACCACTCCGGATATTTAAGATTTTATAATGGGGAATACCAAACATGTACTTAACGATAGCTCATCTGCCTCAAACGACGCTCGTCCCTATATTCACTTTTGCTTAAACCACATTGTTTCAAATCATTTTCTGTATATTGTTATATATTTTCCTTCTCTGGCTTTGCTTAGAAAGAAGAAGAAAGAAAGAGAGAGACAAAATAGGCTCTGGCGCTGCTTGATTCCCGCCGCCGCGGTGGTCGGATAAAAAAGAAATATGACGTTGTATATTTATTTGCGATCGCTTCGGAGTATGGTTGTGTGAAAGCGTCTGTAATTCTATTGAGTGGGACGTTATTTATTAAGATGTTTATTGATATGGTATTATATATAAAATATGTACAGCAATAAGTCAAGTTTCAAGTATTACGAGGACGTAAGTAATTTCATTCTGAACATGTAACAGGTGAACAAGATGTTTGATTTCTATCCACCTTGTACCTTACGGTCATGATAGAGCTGCGTACTTTAGTGCATTGTCACTTTAACGTCATGTTTGAACTGCTGCAGTATTCTGTCAAAGGCTTTAAAGCAACCAGGTACCTAAGTCACACGTTAAATCCACAGTGACACACACACACTATTTGAATAGTGACTTTATTGCGGTTAAAAAGGATTAAGTTTTGAATCAATTCCTTTTTTGTATAGTGTCACTATTGGATTTAGCGTGTGACTTTGGTACCTTGTCGCTTGAACGCCTTTAACAGATTAGTACAGCAATTCAAACAAGACGTTAAAGTGACAAAGCACTTAAGTAAGCAGCTTTAACGCGGAATGTACGTTACCCCGAAACTTTCAAGTTGGGCCATTCTACTTTTCAGTGTACATTTTTGCTATCGTCCGATAAAAAGTATACCAAATGATGAATCCCGCGAATAAACAAATAACGTGAACTTAGAATGTTTACGTTTAACGGTTTTCAAAAAAAAAAACCTAAATTACTCAATTATCGCTGAAGAATCTTGGTAACTCAGTGGTAAATTGCACATTTTCCATAGAAAAGGCGGGGACATCAACGTCCACTGCGTTACTCACTTTATAGTTATTACAAATAACTTTTTATGAATTAGGTTAATTCTATATATAAGCTTATTGACGTCCCTTTTCTAGTTTTAAGTTAGAAAAAGCAGCACTTTACCGTTTGTTGAAATAAAAATAGTTTAGTGAGAGCGTGGCTAAAAGTTATGTACAACGAAAAGTAGAATGGCCCAGTTTTATCTCGGTGATACGGCGCAAAATGTATTCATGATATGGGTATAAAATTTTAATGGAGTGCATGCCTCTGCGGGCAGCTTATCTGCGGCGCAGAATGTAGCCGCCGATAAATTCACCCCCGCAATTTACCCGGCAATCTTGGTGAAATTCAAGTATGGCGCCTAACCATCGCTTTTTCATAAGTGAAATATTATGGTGCATAAATTGTACATCAACGAGATGTTGATCAAATAATATTGTAAATTGGGTCATCCACAAGATGGGGTAGCACCCAGAAACATAACGAAATGTGTCTTGAATTTGTTTATGTGCAATTTACAGTTACACACATACATAGTCGTATATACATAATATGTAACATTGACAAAGAGTGTCAGAATTATTTTCACAGGTTTTCGTAACCCCGTTTGTTCACTAGGCTACTTGATTAATATTGAAGGTTAAAATAATACGACTGGCGAATATGAGAATTTCACTGTAGAGGCTTAATTATATTATACTGTCAAACGTTCCAGGCCGGGAACGTATTTTTAAAATATGTGCTATTTCTAGAGTGAAATTGTAAAGGACGAAATTGGACGGGAAGTCCGCGAATGTCGGATGACAATGCATTATTATGTCGTACGTTGAAGAGATTATTTCATTATAAAGTTGGAAGAAAGTTACCGAATCTATAGTGTAGTTAACTTTAATTTATAATTGGTCTTGAACAGCAAATAAAATTTTACCTTACTTGAAAGCTATTTTGAATACAATTCTGTGTAATTGCAAGTTGAAAGTTATCAATTATTTCGGCTTAAAGCGAAAATAGCTTGCAGGAATAGGCTTAAAGGCCTTAATCAGTTCCTTTTTATGATTAAATTTCATTTTATCATGGTTTTAATTCAATACTTAATAAAATCGCTGCTTAAATACAAAAGCGCCACAAATCAAAAACATATATAGTTTAATTTAAGACAAAGTAAAATATAGCATTCCGATTTTAAATGCAACTCAAACACATTTTGGTTTGTGTCGCTTTTGTCTGTAAGCAATGAAATATGAATGCATTTTGCTATGAAAGTTACAGATGTTTGGTTAATTTAAGTTGTTGTCAAATCCTACCTACTATACTAATTAGTCTTACAGTATTTTTAGAATCACCATTAAAATAAGACTGCAAAATATAAAACAAAATTGTTCAATTTTGTACTTTTAAAATGCCTATGCTTTAAAAAAAAAGTGCATGTATAGATGTATACTTTATCTATTCCAATTATCATACTTGGGCGTTTAAAAACAATCCTTCTATTGTGGAATTAATAGTTAATCTTGATGCTTATAACTCAAGATCCAAGACATTGATACAGAGGGAGAAATAAAGATGTCGACCGCAATTTATTGCGTAACCCTGATTATGCCGTGCGCATGGTTTGAATGCTTTGGGGTTTTTGTGCATGCCGATACGCTAAACGGGTTAACAACTACGTGGAGGCGGAAATGTTCCAAACCTCTTTTTGCGAGCTATTTATGTACTCCTTTGCAAATACACCAGGTAAACTAAATGACGTATCCGATAACATGAATACCCAGTACATGTAGGTGGTTTCTTTCGGTGAAACCGATATGCTTACGGATTGTAGAGCTCACTAGGATTTCTTTCCAAAATAAGTTCTTGAACGAAAGTTTAACACATTGCCTGCCGCCAACTGACAGTCGTTTTAAAGGAAATAACTTATTTTACTCACCAGATGGTCTGCAGTAGCTGATGTAATCGATTACTTTTATGTCAGGCACTTTATGACTGACACGGCTCGATAGTTAAACAACAGTGTTTAAGGCGGTCGTGTTAAACTCTATGTTGTGAATCGCCGTTACATTATTGTCACGGAAAATAGGCAATCTACCTTATGACAGGCCACAGGGTTTCGGCAGATTGACAGGAAAATATTATTTACTGTGAACGAGCCAAAACGTGCCGCTGCACTCTTAAGAAAATGCCTTAAATGTGCCACATAATATTTCAGTGTTAGTAGTGTACTTATAAAAAAAAGGAAAATGTTTTTTTTTGAAAATTTATTCATGCAAAATATTTAACAATATTAGTCAAAGTGAAGAAAAATTTAAATTTAAAATCTCGTCAACATCAGTAAGAATATGAACGTTAATACTTAGCGGACATATACAATTAATAGAAACCTAAGAATAGGTGTGTTAAATAAAAAAAATTTTCGTCGTAAAGAGTATCAAATCGAAAAAACCCGGCTCTTTTCATCATTTATCAACATAATGTACCAAAGAAAATTCTTTAGCAGGATTCCAAAAAATAATAGAAATCTGCCACATATGGTGACCTCTTTCTCGCAATTGAGTTATGACCTTAGAGTAAAGAGACTGTCACTTTTATCTTGTTTTGGAGAAATACTCGAGAGTATGATCCTGTGCTAAATAAAACCGTTTACTATAAAACATGTACCTACTTGGTAGCCTACATTAATAATAGACGATTTACTTGAGAATGAGAAAATTAAGGGTATTTTAAAACACGAGCTATTCCGCTGTTAACCAACCATTGCACCAGGATCGCAGCGCCCCGGGGAGCAGTACGTTCTAAGACCAGACACAGTTGAATTGAGGTGTAAATAAATTGTAAATACTTCCATACAGTCAAGACGTTGAGCGACGACCAACACGGAATACAGTAATTCCTTCAGTTTCCCGGTGCACCTTTGGTTCGTTGAAAGATATTGGTTCCATTATGAACTTTAACTCATATTTTTATGTTAACTATTCGTTACTAGTGAAACGCTCCCGCTCCGCTTAGATGTGAGTTTTCTGTATCACCAACCAGAACATAGTATACATATCATCAAAATCTGTTACAAGGTTTAGGAGTTAGCGGATATACTTACAAACATACAGACGCAGAAAGCGACTATTTTTTATACTATGTAAAATTTTGCTAGAAATACCTATGTGTAAATATTGTAATTGTGTAAGAAAATGGACTTTAACTGTCAAAGCGCCATAGACAATTTATGTACCTATTTACTACGTTACATTACAATCAAAGCTTGATTGAAACGTTCAACGTCAGACATTTCGATACCTCATTTACTTGACCGTGGCGGCCAGGTTAAAAACAATACGATTACATGTCTAAAGCAATTTGGTTTTGCTGAGTAGAATAGAGCCCCAGTAGAGGTCATATTTTACTATAATTAGCAGAAAAACTGCTTAAAGTACATGGCAACACATTGAGCTACCCAATATTTATTTTGTTGTTCTTATCTTATGCCCCTGTGTCGGATTCTAACGCCTATCAAGTTTTTTATCTAGGCTGGCTACCTAAAGCATATTTACCTCACTTTCTTCATATTCGTTAAAAATAGTCAGAAGTGGGGAACGTAAGATGAAACCAGACATCCTTAAAAGTTATCGTTGTTTTTTCAATGTTGTTTCGAAATGTTTTACAATGTAGTCTACCGCACCTACCAAAGGGTCAACATACTTAAAATTCGATTAAAAGCTTTTAAAACTCAACAAACCCGATGAAAAGCCGAGCGTTAAAGTTTCATAAATTGAAACTAGAAAGGTTAAACGAATAATGTTAGTTGGCAGGGTTGGATGCCTGGGGTGTTATTCTCTCAAAAACAACGGACGGGCGCGGCGGACGAACGAGCGAAATCGCAGCAGCGAGTGTAAGTAGTCCCATCAGAGCGATCAAAACACGTTTTAGCACGTGCATTTTCAATTAAGCAGCCTTATACGTTCGATCCATCGGCAGAAACCATGTAACTAAATGAAAATGCACGCGCTAAAATGTGATTAGTTCGCACTGACGGGACTACTTAAACTCGCCGCTTGGACATTTAATCGTCCGTCCGTCCGCTTCTCGTTGTTGAGAGAATCACTACCCTGGAACGGAACAGTTTCACTCTGAAATGGGTGTAATTGCGAAAAGAGGCGGATAATTGAGAACAACTATTAGCGAGCTCGCAGGGTAGGATGGACCCGTGTTCCCGCTACTCTGGCTAATTTGCTGGTACACTCAAACTTCCCGAGGGATACGTGGGCTACATTACTTGTGACACATAATTAAAGTATTACAGCATTGTCAAACTTTGCGATTTACATTGAAATTTTTGTCAAGTTACGCGTGATAAGTAATTATGGCAAAGGCATCATCAAATCCTATGATTTTATTTGTTTATTATTACTATATATATTCGAATGAAATATAATCAAAAATTACAAAACATCTTAAAAACTAACTAGAAATAAAATAACCAATATTCATAATATTTTTTGCCATCATATGCCTGCACTAAAGTTCTTAATTACTTAAAGTATAAGTAGGTACATGAAAACTTGCTAGGGTTCTGCGATATGAGATTAGACTTATCGACTATAATATTGTCTACACTGAAATATGTGCGAGTATTATAGTGGCACTTGACTTGGCCATGTCAGGCAAATATTTATCTTACATCTCTACATTTACTGTAGTGAATGAAAGAGATGCAACGACAATGTTTGACGAAAAAAGTAAAAAAAAATATATATTATCACTCTTTAAAAAATTACAGTTACAGTTGGCAGTGAAGTGCAACCATTAACCTGTAACCGTAATTTTAAATTGCTGTTTAAATAATTAGCTTGCACATTTAAAGCTCCCGAGAGGGACGCAAGCTGAATTACTATTTAAATCATGGAAAAACAATCCTGTGAGTCACTTCACCGTTTCAGTTGAGTATTTACCGGCGACCCGCCCCGGCTTCGATCACTTGCTAAACTACATATTACAAATATATAAATTTGCAAAAATCCTTTTTTTGCCCAAACTAAGTATTTTAGGATTTATTTCAAGACTAAATTAATTTATTATTGTAAAATTCAAGTAAGGATAATTAATCAGAAAACAAACAAACGAAAGAACTTACAAAATCACTTAAAACTACACTAATCTAACAAACCGCTACCAGTGGGCATTGTTCCTAAAATGCTGGCAGCATTGCCACGTTGAATGGCAATGCTTAATCTTTGTGCCAAGTACAGGCCAGCATTTTTGTCACGTGATGCGTCGATTAGGCGCTTTGACAAATCTTTAAAAATACGGTGTGCTCCTGGTCCCCACGGTCCTAAAGTTTCGACCCCAAAAGGCTCAAATATGTAACTTCTATCAAGTTGACTGTATTTGCGCCTTTTGAGGGTCTCCGCTGATTCCGCCGCGAAACCAGCCCTAGTACTTGTTCTTGTTCTTGGACCCTATAGGTTAGGTTAGGTTAGGTTAGTTTTATAAAAATCCTGAAATATTGTCAATTTCGGAAAAAAGCGTATTGCCAAATAAGGTTTTTTACGCGTATGCGTATGAAAAAAGCGCCATTAAAATTAGACATGTTGTCTATTGCTCAAAGCACATCACTCGTATTTTACGACACCAAGCAAAGTTCTTGAAAGGCGAACTAGCGTAAAAATAATGAACCTTTATATATCACCCTCAAAGTCACAAGAAGATTTACAAAAATAATGTTTTATAAATATTAATGTGCATTGTTATTTATAATTATCTCCCGAAAGAACTCAGGCTGCTGGAGGGAAACGGCTTTAAACACAGTCTTAACAATTTGGAGCGTTGTTTCGAGCAACGATAGTACTAGGATTAGTTGTATTTAGTTATAGTTATAATTGTGATAATGTAACCCTTTCTATTGTTTTTTTTTTTTTCATTTTAATCGACTACTATAATTGTATTTGCACACTTGCATGCAAGCTTGATACACAAAACATAATGTACCTACTGTAACATCCCTATACAGAGTTAATGCAAAAAATATATAATCTCTGATTTCTGATTATGGTGCGTAGTTTAATATTTACATGCAAATTGTTTTTTTTTTTTTTTTTTTTTTTTTTTGCCCCGCGGCGACTTCAACAGCTACTACCGCCGGGCTATGGCGTTTCCACGAATTAGTGATTTCGCCAGTGTCAAGTGTATATAAGTATAAATCAATATAGCAATAAAATACAATCCAATCTTCTCTGGGAAGATTGGGGGCAACGTTGTTCGGTAGTTTGTAGGACAGAGGTCAAGATAGTTTTAACCTATGTACCACTTCGAGTCCACTTGTAACGAGAAGAAAGATGCCAGATACGCGAAATAAGTCCAAGTTTTCAATCACTGTGCAACACAATGGCATAAAAAGTACAAATCACTATCAGAAAAGAACTTTTAACTCCTAAATACACAAAAAAATAAAACTAAAACAAATTACACATCCGCCATCTTTTAACGTTGCAAATGGCCCCCCGACCTGTTTTCTCTTTGAGTATCGTTCTTTCGTTACTAGTTTTTGCAGAAAGCCATTGGTCCAGGTTGATGTTATTCAGACCGGGGGAGGTAACAAAATCTCAGTTGGTTCCATACATCTCACACTTGTCCGTGTTTTTCGCCGATTTAATAATGCTGCGGGTCGATACAGGGCTCAAACGGCCACAAACGAGATTAAATCGCTACTCCTCCCGCTTAACCGTTCCGTTTTATGACGCTGTGACTTTATTTAACCGAAAGCTCAGATTATGCAAGCGGAGTCATTCTCGGATATTACGAACCTCATTTATTGCGGAGCCAGAGGTATATCTTTTATATGAAGCCGGAAATACAATTTGTTAACGTTAAGGATAAAACGTGGAATTTTAATTGAAAACATGCAACGATAAACTTACTTATATAGAAAAATACATTCATACATAGAAAACGCCCAAGACGCAGGAAGAAATATTCGCGCTCATCACACAAATATCTGCACGGATATTTGAACACGGGACCGCTAGCTTCGTAGGCAGGGTCTCTACCAACTGGGCGTACGCGTATTCGTTTAAATTGTTACTATTAATGTAACGAGGTTTAGTGGGGTGCATGGAGTCCTATGCTAAGCGAAGACTGATGATTAAGATGATGACAAAACGTACTTAAAAATGAAATATTTTTATTATTCGACACATCGTTCATTGAATGCAAAACGGACACAATCCGAAATGAGTCAGTGTTGCATTTTAAAATTAGAAGCGGTTGGAGTAAAATGGAGCAAATTATTTCGGAATGTGTCCGTATTTATTACGCTAGCCAAATCGTCACTAAAGAATTAATAAATCGTCATTAACTAACCCCATGGGGTAACTATCAGAAACTACTTTTTTATATTCGAATGAGAAATATATCACGAATGTGCATGCAAGGACTCTCACCACTAAGAATTAGAGTTGTTTAATTGATTCATGCCATGTTCATGCTACTCGTTAACATTTAGTAAAATGTAATCTAGGGTACCGACAGGGAGTTTCATAACTTGACGTAATTATACAAACCTAAGATAAGATAAGAAAGCAGAAAAAAACCTCTACACAGATCCAGAATAGATTTAACATTCTAATATATGTAACATAATGATTTAATTTTAATCTATAGGTATATAGGAAACACATACAAAATTACACATACACAATACACACATACACATAATATACATCTTAGCCTGTATGTGCAAAATGTGGTTACAGAATTAACAACTGGCTGTTAAAGTTGTTGGTAATTCTGTAGCTCTGCCTACCCCACTCTGGGATGAAGGCGTGACGGTATGTATGTATACAAAATTACAAAATAAAATAATTATAATTACTAACTATAAATAGAATAAACCTTGCAGTTCGCCCGCTCGTGGCATGTTCCCTAAAATGCGAATTAGGGGGCGAGCTTATCACTTTTATCTTACCTAGATTGGTCCTTTCGGAAACACTTCGACCCTTTATGATCTTTTGTGCGATTACCCTATTTACACACTCAGCTGTTCGAATGTGCAGGGTTCCTCACGATGTTTTTCCTTTACCGTAAGAGCATCGGATAATACACTCAAGTTAGAAAAACTCATTGGTAACATGGCGACCGCGGGGGTTCGAACTCGGTACCTTACGATCACGAGTCGACGCTTTAAGCCACTAGGCCACCGACGCTCCAAAATCTTATCACTTAATATTGAAGTCGTTCTGAGAAACCTACACTTTATTCAATAAAGTACAAAACACGATGTTAGTCATAGAACAATGTAAATGAAAAAAATAATAATGTGAAAACGAGTCTAACAATAATAAAAACGAGTATCGGTTAAAATAAATCTAGCAACTTTCTGCCTGACTTATTATGGAAATGGTATTTTGGTTGGTGGCGTAACGAAATTGAAGTAGATTGGGTATATTGTTATGGGCCCTTGGCTTTCAGTAGTCTTATTTCAGTCTAGAGCTGACTAGTTTATCGGATAATGTGAAATGAGGGAAAACTTATATAAAGCCAGTATTTCTTGGTTTTTCTATTTGATTGGTTTAGTTTGATGTAAATCCGTTGCTATCTTTACGTCCGTCACCGCTAGCGCAAGGCAGTCACGTATTTCTCAGTTCCGTCATTTTTAATTGTTAAGGGTTGGAAAAAAGTGTCATCTAAATCTGCAAGTTATATCATTTTGAAGAGAGTGAACAGTGGAACACAGTGGAAAAAACCGTCTTCAAAAATACGAAATAGTTTAGAAGATACGGCAAAACTCAGTTTAAATTATTTAAGTTAACGGTTTTTTGGTTATCAGTTTGTTTTGTCAACCCGCGACTCGCGCACCGCTAACGGTGCTTGAGGTGAGTCATCCGCGCTCGCCACCGCGCGCGGCCGCTAACTTACGACCGGAGAGGACACCTGACACAAGAGCAGCGCGGACATAGGGGTAAGAGAAAAAAATTAACATGGCACCAAAAAATATACCCAAGGTGATGTGTTCTAAATGCACAAATGAAATAAAATCTCGGGAATATCTGAAATGTAAAAAGTGTTCAAATATCTTTGATCTTGCATGCACAAATGTAACACTTAAGAGATTTTTTCTGATGGCTAAAGACACAAAAATAAATTGGAAATGTTGCACCTGTGTTTGTCCAAAAAATCTAACAAGCACTCCACAAGCTTCCTCTACTAAATCAATGTTAGGAGCAAACAGTACACTAACTGATGACAATGTTACAACGAGGAAACGAGTGCAAAATAATAATAATAAAAATAATTCATCAATATTGAATCGAGAATTGAATATGCATTCTAAATGCTTATCAGATCTAGATACTTCGAACTCTACTTTCGGCGACGACACCCATAGCCTGCCGAATATATCGACAACGGAACTGGTAACAAATTTTGAAGTCGTTACTCTCACCACGCAGTTAGAAAGTGCACACCAGGAAATAGAAAAGCTTAATTTACAAATTATGGAAATGAAGAAAATAATGGACACTAAAGATAAAACTATACAAGTATACAAAAAACTTCTAACCGGAGAAACGCCTACAAAATATGCTGCGCAAAAACTGACTTGCAATAAATGCAACTCGTCGAATAATAAAAGTAACTCGCAGTTGCCTGAGGAAGAAATGGCCCCTGTTATATCTGAGTTCGAAGATCGAGAAATACAACTAGAGGAAGATTCAGAACCACCTGAAAATCACCTTAGCAATACAAACATACAGGTAAAGGATAAAAACCTAATTAGTATAATAAGTAGTAACAGTCACAATAAAGTGTTGAATATCGCCAATCGGTATTTGAACGAAAATAATGAAATTTGCCATTTTTTGATGCCACGTGTAGAGACTAGGTATCTTCTTAATAATATAGAATCTAAATTGATCAATTATACCAGAAATGACTACTGTATTATTTTTGTTGGCGAAGACGACTTCAAAACATCTCAGGATTATACAAAACTAGTCGCAGATATAAGAAACGAATTACTAAAAGTACAACACACGAACATTATTATTTGCCTCCCAACATTTAACTGCAGTGGCTATGCCAATGTCTACAACTGGAGAGTGGAAACCTTTAATAGACTGATATATCTCGACAATGAAAAATATGAATAAATACGCATATATTCTAGACAGCAACAGAAATTTAAGTTATGACTATACAATGTTTCTCAAACGACACGGGTGGATAAATAACTACGGTCTGGGTGTAATATTCCATGATATAACTAAATTAATACTATATACAAAAGATTACCAAAGAAGTCCGGAAATAACAAATAAAGATATTAATCCCACTAAGTTTTTTCGTGACTAGTAATAATGATCCTGAAAACCTAAACACTGAATATTTTAATAAGAAGAGTTATATTCCCTACTATAAACAGATATGTGTCCTACACCAAAACATAGCTGGATTAAGTAATAAAGCCGATCAACTAGCAATATGTTTGGATGAACTATTTCACGAGCAGTTTGGTATGGATGTGCTCTGTATTACCGAGCATAACATGTCAGCTGCTTGCCGAGACACTGTGACAATACAAAACTACCAGATAGCCGCATCGTTTACCAGGAATAAAAAAAGGGGCGGAGCATGCATATTAGTGAAAAATGGTCACCAGTACAAAGAAGTTAAGGAAGTGGCTAAACTATCTATAAGCGGAGTTTTTGAATGTTGTGCGATAGAATTAATTAAGTATAAGTTAATAATTGTGTGCATATATAGGGTTCCAAGATTAGATAAATTTTATTTAAGTCTGTTTTTTGAAAAACTTGATGAAGTCTTACACGTTACAGGTAAAAAACCCAAGTTTAGTATTGTCATTTGCGGGGATTTTAATATCAATACCTTAATAAATAATAATCAAACTCAAGAATTTGTAAATACTCTTAGTAACTATAACCTTAAATTACAAATTAAGGAAGTCACAAGAAGTAGTAGCGGTACGTGTTTAGATAACATTGCACATAACATATCTAAAAAATGTGAAACAAAGGTAGTCGAATTAGCATTATCTGACCACGCCGCTCAATTATTAAAGATACCAACAGAGACATCTGGCATGGTTGATGTTAAAAAGATAACAAAACGAGACTTTTGTGTAGAACACATCAAAAAGTTCAGGGATTGTATGGAAAGTTTGAGTTTTAATAATATTTTGTTAATGGACGATCCTGTTGATGCATTTATTCAGTTTTATGACGAATTTAAATTGTTTTACAATTTGTGCTTTCCATTTCAAGAAATAACTATAAAATCATATAAAAAGTCAACCTGGATTACTAAAGGGGTAAAAAAATGCAGTAAAGTAAAAAGAAAGCTGCTTTGGCAATATCGAATGAAACCCACGTTAGTAAACTGTCAATATTTAAAAAAATATTCAAATATGTTTAAAAAGATTACAAAATTGACACAACGAATACAGAATATGAAAGCTATTCGAGCTGCTGACAATAAATCAAAAATGGCATGGCAGGTAATAAACCAATCCAAATTTAATAAACCTAAAGAGTATATTCAGAAAATAAAAGTTAACGATACTATAATCACGGATCCAACTAATATTGCACAAGCATTTAATGATTTATTTATAGATAGAATAAAATGCCATTCTGATGTAGGTAAACATAAGATGCAAATTGATCCACAGCCAACGTCTATGTTCATGTCTCCGTGTTCGCCCATGGACGTGTATAATATAATAAAAAAAATCAAGAATAAAAATAGTGTTGGTTATGACGACATATCTACAAAAATTGTTAAGAGTGTGGCAGACTGTATATCGACATGTTTAAGTCACATTATAAATTTGTGCATATTGGAAGGTATTTTCCCAGATAGGTTAAAAGTAGGTGTTGTAAACCCTTTGTTTAAAAAAGACGACAAAGAAAATATGAATTGTTATAGACCAATTACCGTAATTTCTGTATTTGCGAAAATATTCGAAAAGTTTCTACATAAAGAAGTTTATAATTATTTGGAAAAAAAGAACATATTATCATGTGAACAGCAAGGTTTTAGAAAAGATAGATCAACTAACATGGCGATACACAATCTACTAAAAGTTGTTACTAAATGCATAGATTTAAGAAAGCCTGTCTGTTCTATTTATATGGATATGACACAAGCTTTTGACCACGTGGATCACCAAATACTTCTCGATAAACTTAATGCATATGGTATACGTGGCAACATACTGAAATTAATAAAATCATATCTTAGTAATAGACAACAAGTTGTGAAAATAGTAAGGGTGGATCCAAAAACAAAACAAGAAATTTCATACATGTCAAAGTATAGAGTCATTAAATATGGAGTGCCTCAAGTAGGGTTTGCAATTCGAATATTCGAATATTCATATTATTCGAATATCCGACACAAATTAAATTCGAATACGGCAGTGTTACTTATTCGAATAATTCGGATATTTTGAATAGTACTAAAAAGGATTGAAATAGTTTCCCACTTTTAATAGAACGCTGGAATCAGCTTTTTTTCATACCTAATGAGAAATGCAAGCAAATATTAAACTGGAATGCAAATATAACATGAGACAACATGAGTTTTAAAACTAATTCCCAAATTGACTGTTGATTCCCTTCTTAACCAGTGCTGCGCAGCGGATCGTGCTAGAATTTTAGCAGTCGGTACAAGGGAGGCTGGATACTGGCTTCAAGCTCATCCCTCGCCAAGCACTGGAACTTTCCTAGACCCTAACACACTCCGACTTTCAGTTTGCCTTCGCCTTGTGGTCCCGGTCTGCGCTCCACATCGCTGCCCCTGCGGAAGTGACGTAGATCGGCTAGGACAACACGGACTTTCTTGCCAGAGAAGTGCTGGCCGCTTTTCCAGACACGCCGCACTCAACGACATCATTCGTCGGTCTCTTGCCTCAATAAAGGTCCCGGCTCTTTTAGAGCCGACAGGCATTTCTAGAAATGATGGCAAGAGACCTGACGGAATGACCTTGGTCCCGTGGAATATGGGACGGGTGCTAGTGTGGGATGCAACCTGTGTAGACACGCTAGCCCCATCACATCTCCACCGGACCTCTAATAGGGCTGGTGCGGCAGCTGAAGCGGCCGAAAGCATGAAGGTAGTAAAATATAGTGGTCTCGGCCCAGAATATATGTTTATTCCATTCGGTGTCGAGACCCTTGGTCCGTGGGGTCCTAGCGCTCGAAGCCTTTTCAAAGAAGTTTCGAAGAGGCTCATTGACGTCACGGGAGACCGAAGAGCTGGCAGTTTCCTCGCTCAACGTATAAGTTTAACCATCCAGCGAGGAAATGCTGCCAGCATCTTTGGTACAATGCCGCAGGGGCCATTCTTAGATTGAATGTTTTAGTTAGGTAATTTATATATTTAGAGTTCGTTTTATTTAATTTTAGTTTTCTTTTTCAGTTATTGTGTTATGGTTGTTATATTATTTTATGTTGTTTTACTTAATTAAAGTTAATCGTATCTACAAGTTAACATTCCCAAAAAAACAAATTTAGCTCAAAAAAATATATTACAATAACGAGCAGTGAGTGAGTTGAGTGACGTAGTTGGGTCGCTCGCTTCCTGCTACTTGCTATATTAATAACTAATAATATTTAATTTGACCACGGAATGCTATTTTTTTTTAATATTTAAGGCCTATTTATTTGATTTTACAACATTAAACCATTAATTCGTTTTGTTTCAATAAATATTCAAATTATCCGAAAAATTCGAATATTCGAATATCGGAAATCGAACTATTCATATTATTCGAATATTAAAAACCAACGAATATTGCAAACCCTAGCCTCAAGGTACAATATTGGGACCATTGTTGTTTATCATTTACATCAATGATTTGCCAAATAACATAGAATACCCAATGACACTTTTTGCAGACGATTGTACAATAACAGTAAAATGTGATAATGTAAACACATACACAAAAAATATAAATGACGCGTTAAATAATACCATAAAATGGCTAAAAAACAATAACCTTAAAGTAAACATTTCTAAAACCAAATTAATGCATTTTAGTCAAAGACAGTACAATACGGAAAATATATCCGTCTGCTACTTAAATTCAGTAATAGATGAAGTAGAAACTATAAATTTTTTAGGAATTAATATTGATAAGACTCTTACATGGAAAGCGCACATCGATAAATTATGTAATAAATTGTCGAGTTCGTCATATGCGCTTTATAAACTAAGACAAGTCGTAAATGTAGAAACAGTATTGTCAGCTTACCATGCTATGGTCGCTTCCAACTTAAGATATGGGATAATATTCTGGGGAAATTCAGTTGACAGAGGAAAAATATTCATATGTCAAAAAAGATGTATCAGGGCAATGTTCGGACTACGTCCAATTGTTAGCTGTAAATATTATTTCGTGAAATATAAACTTTTGACATTTCCCTCAATTTATATCTTCGAATTAGCCTTGTTTGTAAAAAGCCATCCAGATCTATTCCAACGCAAAGAAAATCCCATGTGCCATAACTTACGACGCCGAGACTCTAACGTACTGCATGCACAACGGGCCAACACAGCATTGTTTAGGAAAAGTTTCTTTGGAATGGCTTCCAACATTTTTAATAAAATACCTAAACACATTAGAGATAGTAGTATTAATTTATTTAAGAAAAAAATGTTCCTATTACTAGTCAACAAAATAAATGTTATTATACCATTAGTGAGTTTATAAATGATGAAAGTATATAAGTATGAACAGAACTGTAACATAAATATAACGCAATAACACAATGCAATGCAATATTGATTAACATTATAGGATATATTTTTTAATTGTGATTTAATTTTGATTTAATTTTATGACTTGTTAATTATTAAAAATAGTTCTTAGTATTTTCAAATTTTATAGAAAAAAATATATTTGTACACCATTGTATGGTAGGGCAAGACATGTACCTATTGTAACATTGTAACATCCTTTTACTCTTGTTTTACAAATAAAGAAATTCTGATTAATTCTGACCTACTGATTTTTTTTTTTTTTTTTTTTTTTTTTTTTTGATTTTAGCTGTATACGACCATCCGATGGGAAAACCGAATTATAAGTTCATTCGCGTGACGTCTGTCTATCTATCTGTGACAAAATCGTTGGTCTAAAAGTAGCATTACCTACATTATCTCTGGAAAAAACAGAACCTAAAATTTAAAAAACAAAGTTGTACCTATAGCATTCATAATTTAAACTAAATTCTTGAACTTTAAAACATAATATTTATTTATTAATTTATTTATTACACACAGTAACAAATTACAAATATTGTTCAAACTAAGGTAATTATGTAGATGACATAACTAAAAGTTACATCTGGCGCTTATATGTATAGCATGTGTATGTGAGGTATATTTTTGTTTCATTTGGTTATTTTATTTATAGTTAGTATTTTACGATGCTTTCTATTTTTTTATGTGTTTTATCGAATAAAAATATACCTCACATATGCATGTACAAAACCAAGCGTCAATAAATAACCTGAAACGATGTGCCACAGCCTGTGTGTTATAAAATTTTATGTTAAGTATAATAATATGTTACTCGCAAAAAGAACACAAGTTGGTTGTTGCCACGATGGACATAATTTAAATTTATTGCCACAAATATTTAATTCCACAACATAATATTACTTCCGCTTGTCGTTGCCCTGTTGTCCCTGGGCATGTCTTGGGAGAAAGTCAGCGTATTCTCTCAAAAACAACGAACGGGCGGATGAACGAGCAAAATCGCAGCGGCGAGTTTAAATAGCCTTATACGTTCGATCCATCGGCAGAAACCATGCTGCTATATTGAAAATGCACGCCCTAAAATATGTTTTGTTCACACTGACGGGACTACTTAAACTCGCCGCTTGGACATTCACTCGTCCGTCCGTCCGACCGTCGTTGTTGAGAGAATCACTACCCTGTAATACTGCGCTGGATTTTTGTAGACGGAGAGCTCTATTATGAGCCAAACATTCCGGCAGGGGATATTACGACTTGAAGAAAAGAAGATATACTAATTTCACATACACTAGCTGTTCCCGTGCCCACTTCGTAGGGGAACAAAAAAAAATATAGCCTTACAAATACTGCAAATATTGTGGCTTTCTATTGGTAACATAATTATCAAAATCGGTTCAGTAGATCCAGAGATTACCCCGTACAACGTCACAAACATTACCTCTTTATAAATATTAGTATAGAAGTATAGATTAGTATAAGCACAGTATAAGTATACTTACTGATACCTAAAGGTATATTATATACCGTGAGATTTATATGTCGACTGATATAAATGCAGCTCGATTTACCTTATAAATTCGCATGTAAATAAATTCTATCGAGCCATCAACAACCTAGCGATCAATTCCGATGGCTCTCGGTTGAAGTGCGGCGAAAAACAATTTCAATATAAAACCCATTTATTGCATTTTCGAAACTTATTTGTTGAATGAAAAGGTTGTAAACCACGAGAAGTCGAGTACTTTTTGCCTTTGTTCTGTTTTATACGATGCAATATTACCTACTTACAATTTTCAACTATGTAGATGGATTTAAAATCAATGACCTAATTTAAATCAAGGTTTATGATTATGTGCTTTACATTTGGAATCGATGTAATCATATTACAAGAGTGTCAAAGGCTACAATTTGTCAATACGACTAAAACAGCTCTCGGATGAAAAGCAGAGGAAAAAATTTCATGGATGGAATCATAGACTAAAGCCAGTAAATGACTAAAGGGATCAAAGGTGCGGAGGTATTTCAGTGAAATACTGAGGAGAGGGTACACGAGTCCCGTAACGCGGGATTAGTCAGTCGTCACTCGCCACCGGGATAAATACGGTATATTAACTCGGGAATTTCTAAAGCTTTATAGAATTAGTACATTCCAAACTGTTTGTAAGCATCGAACTGTTTAAGTAGGTGCTCAAACAGTTTTTACTATGACTGTTTACTGGAACGAATATCAAAACTAAGAACGTCCGAGAACATTTTGATTGGAAAACATTTTTGTTGGAGAAAAATACAGTAATAATGCTGACTAGAGCGCACTAAGCAGTAAATCAACTGTGACGTTCTAGTGAACTTGTTTTCCTGAAATTTTAATTAATGGTTGGTTTAAATATTTAGATGCGAATGAGATTAGATTAGGTTAGTGTCTTGTATTTGGAGGACAGCACAGTTGCACGACACAATCAAAAAGCCGGTTTGGCAACAAAGAACGTGTCTACAAAAAAAAACTTTACGACTTTCGTATATAACAATTGGTTGCCCATAATTTTATCGAATTTCACTTAATCCATTGAATCATTTCATCGAACGCTATTGTCTGCTGAAAACATAACGTTTTCGGGATATCTTAAACATTAATTATTTAGGTTACGTAAATTTCGACTAAATGAAAATTCTGTGTAATGAATTCGTTCGTCGAAAGGTATTTCGATTAAATAATAAGTACCCATTGAAATTGCTTATCCTCGTGAGACCCGAGGGGCTATTACCTAACGCACTCGCAATCGCAGTCGGCTTCAAATTGGGACAATTGTTTTCATTTTGTATGCAGACAAGCCTTCGATTTTCAAAATGAAAACGAACGTGATTGCTAGTGCGTGGATAAAAGGCCCGCCGGTGTTCCATAGGAAGTCACAAATCAAGGCAAATTTTACATTTATTGTAACGAGTGTAAAGTTAATTCCAATTTGTTTCATAACCCAAAATAGCACTTAGTTAAGAACAAAGGTAAATTAACCAATTCCCACTCAAAAATCTCAGTGTTTGTGGTATGGTTGGCCCCATGCGGTTAAAAAAACACTGTTTACTAGAGTAAAGAACGAAGCAAGCTTGTAGTCTGATTCGAACGTACCTTGTGTGTCGTGTGCGCTTGCCCACCCGCCGCGCCGGTGCGCCACAATGCCTGTGATCTAAGTTGCGCTACGCACCTCCTAATTACCGCTACGACGCCCCTGGTACTTTATTTAAACATGCAATTACTTTTCTTCCCTAGGGTGGGCATGTATCACTTAAAACCCGCTTCTAAGATAAACAATGGCCTACTTTCAGAGTATGACAAATGAAAATAGTACATTGTGCATCAAGGGCGGTAAGAAGAGGATTGCTAACGAGAGACTTTTAGAAGCCCGACACCGAAGGCGGAGGGCTTTTAATGACTCGAGTTTGCAATCTCCTTACTGCCCATGATACACACAATGATTTTCATCACATTAGCGAGGAAATAAAAAACAAATAGAAAAAAAACCTTTTCTTTAGATTTCGCTGGCAGCAAATCATTGTTGAGTAGTTGAGCCGCATTTAACAAATCAGGTGGTGTTGATGTCACTACAGATTCTTCCGATGAGGAAGTCATATTTAGTTTGTTTTTTTCGTACCTTTAAACAAAATACGCTTCGGAAACAACAATCAAACAAAATTAAACGAACTCGATTCGCTAAGCTAAAAGAGTTTACAACTTTTTTTAGTCTTCCACAGATAATACTTAGAATTGCTTTTTTTTAAACTTGACAAATACAGGCCATTCTGCCAGATTGTACAAATTTCCAAAATGAAATTTAATAAAATAATTGCGAATGTCTCTGAAATAATGGTAAAATAGAAATATAATGCAGACAAATGTGCCGTATAAGTTTAATTAAACAGTAAAATTGGTTTGTAGCCAAGTTTTGA